>JABFQD010005216.1:0-10938 GCA_022817045.1 Psix sp. ZL-2020
AAATGAAAAATTATTTTTAAAGTATAATTAGTTGAGTATTGATAGAAATGGTTATTAAATTAACATTTTTATTTTGTTTATAATACTGCATTATTAACTATGATGTTTGATTAATAATTCAAATAATTATGAAAATAAATTTAATTGAAGCATGTTGTGTATATTTAGTTTTTATATTTTATTAAAATTTATCATATTTAAAATATGATCCATAAGTTTAATTAATTGCATGATAAATCCTAATTAGTGAACTTCAAAAGCACATTAATATTGACTGGAAATAAAATATTTTATGTTCTTTTAATAACTTCTTCAAATATATGCAATGTATAATGTAAATATATAGACAGATTTATAACACATGTTTCGTAAGCCATTTCCAGCCGTTTTCTAACGATTGAATTTATTCTAGAAAACAATGCTTCAATTTCCGATATAAATTTGAGTCATTATATGAAATGGATTATGATATAACTCAAGTGTATCAAGTGTAATCATTCTTAAACTGTTTTTATTTAATATTGAAAATTATAGAATTATTTATTAAGATACTCATGAGGTTTTTCAATTTTATAACAATTTTCGAATGCATTTTTGAAATGATGTAAAATACTTCATGTGCAATATATAAGTATGATTATTTATTCAATAACCAACGTCCTTTCATTAATTATCCTTTTTTATATAATATTTGAAATATTATTTGTTTTCCTTGATTAAATTGTACTTATTCTTTCATATTTTAAATTAATGTTTTATTACTCACGAAGCTAAAGATTTCTAGTTAGTTATTCCCACAATTATATGTAATAATTTTTATATAAGTTGTTACAATAAAAAAGTACATTTTTTTCAAAATATAGATTTTAATACAATTTAAGCTACAGTTACAGAAGAATAAAAATAAAAAAATCGATTCATATACTAATTGTGTATAATTTTTTTTTAATTTTATCTTTTATTAAAAAATATTAATTCTTTTAAAATAAAAACTGAAGTATGATATATATAATTTTTATTTTTATATGAATAAATTATTATCATTTTCCATTGATTTTATTATAATGGTATTTTATGAACATAAACGGAACAAATTATCGCTATGTTGTTAACTGTAATTGCAGTCTTAAATAACTTAATTATAGGATGATACAAGTTTAGTCGTCATCTTATTAACAGGTCTGAAACCGATATTTTCTATTGACTGTCTAACAATGACATAATAAATAAAGTTATCGCTGTCTTCAATAGACAATAAATGTATTTAATTTGTGCGTTGCTACGTTTGAATATGCTGGATTAATATTTATTGCCTGAAGAAATAGGTGTGCGGATATAACAAAGGCGGTAGTCATGCAAGAAGTGTTTCATCAATGCAAGGTGGAGATTAACCATCGTCGAATAAGACGAGTATATACGGTGTCCTATCATGAATACATACGCAAACTCCAGTTAGCGTATTATCCGAGTTAGTAAAAATGTGCTTGGTTGTGTGCGTGGGCACAGGGGAACCCAGCATGTGTATTTCACTTTCAACGTATCGCGGAAAGCGATGTATTGGGGAAAGCAGCCTCCTAGGTATAAAGGGGCCAGTTCACATGGGGGAAACATCCAGTAAAGTCTGGACATCGAGCAAACGGTCAGCGAGTTCGTAGAATGAAAATTTTGGTAAGTTGCTGTATATTGATTGGCTTGAACATTTTGTTATTGTGACTTTAACCAAATTTTGTATGTTTCAGAGCCTATTTTTATTTGCGGCCTTGCTGCTTGCGGCCGACAGTGAAAAAGTTGAAACGAAAAGTGAAAAAGCTGTAGAAAATATTAAAGCCAATGATAGTGTGACGGCAGATACAAAGAAAGACAAACGTGGTCTTCATGGCTTCGAAGGAAGTTTTGGTGACCACTATGGTGGAAGTGATTTCGGAGGATTCAGCGGAGGTGACTTTGGCGGTCATTTCGGTGGGCACGATTTCCATCATGAAGATCATGGAAAAATTAAACAAATTACGATAGTGAAAGACGTAAAAGTTCCATATCCAGTGGAAAAGAAGGTTCCAGTACCAGTGGAAAAAGAGGTTCCTTACCCTGTCAAAGTGCCGGTACCACAACCATATCCAGTTGAAAAGAAAATTCCAGTACCAGTAAAGGTACCAGTAAAGGTACCAGTTCATATTCCAGTACCGTATCCTGTAGAGAAGAAGGTTCATTATCCAGTTCACGTACCAGTGGAACGTCCAGTACCTTACAAAGTTTATGTCCCAGCACCGTATCCAGTGGAAAAGAAAATTCATTATCCAGTTAAAGTGCCAGTGCCTCAACCATACCCAGTGGAAAAACATATTCCAGTACCAGTTAAAGTGCCAGTGCATGTACCGGCACCTTATCCAGTAGAAAAGAAGATACCAGTTCCAGTAAAAGTACCAGTTGAACGGCCTTATCCGGTGCATATTCCTAAACCATATCCGGTGCATGTAGAAAAACCAGTACCAGTACCAGTTGATAAACCAGTCCCAGTACCAGTCAAAGTTCATGTGGAACGACCTATTGCTGTGCCCGTCGAAAAGCCTGTGCCTTATCCTGTAAAAGTGCCTGTCCCTGCACCATATCCAGTTGAGAAGAAGGTGCCTTACCCTGTTGAAAAACCGGTACCTTATCCGGTCAAAGTGCACGTGGAAAGACCAGTACCTGTTCACGTCACTAAACATGTACCCGTCACGGTTGAAAAGCATGTACCTTATCCAGTCAAAGTACCTGTTCCGGTGCATGTACATCACGATCATCACGGTCATCACGAAGAACATCACGAGAGCTATCACGGCGGAAATTTTGGCGGTTCTAGTTATGGTGGAGATTATTCGGAACACGGTGGATATTAAATTGTAACTCAAAGATTAATTTATATTGAGTGTACCAATTGTGATTAAGTTTTGTTGGTATACAAGCTTCTTTTTAATATTTTGGAAGCTAATTCAAATTCAAGACTGCATGGAAACCATGCTATAGAGACTGGCCGAACGATGAGCATTGTCAATCACATATGATACTAAGTGAGTGAACATATGTTTGGAAATACCGTAGTTTTACTGGAAGTATTTTTTACTGGTGTAAGTGAGTAAATTCTTAAACTGAAAGTTTGGCAAAGTAGGCAACCTAACACATTTTACTGGTGATTATAAAAATGATGTTTATGTAACTGCAGTATTCGTTGCTCACAATCTACCCTCACAATCATTGTATTTCTACGTTTTTATAATAAAACCAAAGATAAAAACAATAATTTTTGTTGCACGCACTTATTTATCCTATATCCTATTTTAATTTCCTTTCTTTTTCTTGTTCTAATTTTCGTCGTAAAATAACATCAAAATTACTATTCGAAAATAGTAACTTCCAATGTACAGACATAAATGACGCAGCTTTTCATATTTTTTAGAAATAGTAACTTATTACTTACCTTATGTACGGCAAATTAGCTGGTATATGATATTTGGAACCTGGATCAAAATCATCTTCCGATCTTAGTATAGGTGGTTTTACTCCCGCATATCTTTCTCTTAATCGATGCCAATGACAATTATATTCTTCTCTTGCTATATTTCCTCGGAATACATCCCATCTCCATTTATCCATTGCAATGCTGAAGGGCAACATGACAACTTTCTCCATGGCCAATGTAAACAGGTAATTGATATCAGCAGTTCGCTCATTGATGTATTTGTTCGCTAATCCCAGTGTCTGCAAATGACGTGGATTTGAGACACTTAGGGCTACAGCTTCACCAACAGCTTCGTGAAAACCTGTAAATTAATTATCCATATTAATACGACTTCTCTCAAATTTTATAATTTATCGTTTCAATGCTATAGTGAGATTAAGATCTGATAAATGTTTTGCTACATTTGATTAATAATTGTAAAACTATATGGCTAATGTTATAGTCATAATAACACATTAGATGAATGATTTCGAATTTCGAAGATTCAAAAAAGTTGAAGTAATTAGCAATTGCATGTATGTTATGTGTAATTGATTTCGTCACGGAATTTTCCGTATTATTTTATAAGGATCACACTTTCTCTAAAACAGTAATGCATGCACGCAAATGATTGAAGAAATGTATTTGTGCAGTATAATGAAGAAATTTAATAAGTTGAAATGTATACCATTATAAAAGATTAGCTATGTTTGCGGTTCATTAAGTATGATTAATAATTACGAGTTAGGTTTGTAACATACGTTAATACTATGTTATTTGGAATGTTCATTGAGTGTTCAATCAATAAACTATCATTTAATTGGATGATAAAAAGATGTGTAAATGTTTAAATTTGAACTGACGGTAACGATAGTTTTACAAGGTCATTTGGAGAATCGAGCACAATGCGGAACCCGGTTGCATAGTATTGTGATTCCGGTGTGAGGCGAATGACCGTTCTGTGGTGAAAGTGTAATTGCGGTGCAATAAAAATATTTTATCGTCTTTTCTTTCAAGCACAACAACACGCTATTCGCCTGAACTAAAGCGCCTAGCAAAGTTCGCGCGCCAAGTATTTATGAATCCATATCAAGCGTATCGCAAAAACGTTCGCTTTCGAACCATTACCCGTTCAGCTTAACGCGCTTCCTTCCGGCGTCTGCTTATCGCTAGACTCATCGAGTGTAAGTGCTGTTGCATAAGAAAGGAGAATGACATGATTAATATTCATCGAGAACCAACTTGATAGGAACAAGTTTGTTACAACAAGTCGTTGAACGACCTTGCGTATATGTCTTTCGATCTCGTTTCCTTTTCGGAAGTTTCAAATTCAACTTTTTTGCTTCAACGAGTTTATTTCGCAACCTGTTATTTTTAAGCGGTTTTTGACTCATTATAAAGATTGGTGTATGTGTAAAATCAGAGTTGTTTCCGTAACGTCTTTTAATTTGTTTCATTAACTATAAGGAAATTATGTTATAAAATTAATATCCTGTATATCACATACTATTGACTGGTTCACTTCAATTAAAATAGAAGGAAGCTTCCTATTTTATAAAAATTGCTAGATAATTAGACCACATATTAGTTGAATTTAAAATTTCATTTTCACTTTCTTCCGTACTTTATTGTAACTTACATACTTTGTGTTCGACCGCTGCGTGATTTGATCAAATGCTTATTAAATTTATGTTTAATGTTGATATTATGAAACTTTGGAAGAATGCAAAGTGCGTAAGCGATAATTTGTAATGTAATATAAAGTATGAGATTATGTTATATAAAGTTAAAGACCATGATTAATCACTACTTCAAGTTTTACTTTGCCAGGCTAAACGTACGATTAAAAAAACGAACAAAAGGAAAGAAGGAAGTCTGTTCTTTCTCAGTATTACACTCTTACCTGGATTCGCGCCGTCTCGGAATTCACGAGGAAGTCCGCTATAACGTAGAAAGTATTGTATGTGGGCCATTTCATGGTGTACCGTAATGAGATCTTTCATTGTAACCTTTGTACACATTTTGATCCTGTAAAATAGTTGTTAACAAATAATTGCAACATTTTGAATAATTCATCTATTTCCTTGTTAAACTAATTTCGCAATGGTACAATCAAAAGTAGATTCTTACTATAAAAGTATTATGTTCTGTCAGATATTAAAAAAAAAACATTTTATTATATAACCTATTTTTATTTAAGCACTGTATATTACGATTTAGAGAAGAAATTATTTTACTATAATCGATTTATACATTCAGCTATTGCGTAAGGAAGTATTTTGTTTAAATTTAGTTGGAGCAAGGTAAGTCGAAATAAAAGTAGAACTGCGTGATGGCCATGTTACTAATCTCAACACTATTGAGGATACCACGAATGAGTATTACAAAGTATTTCAACATTAGTTCATAAAAATAAATGATCCAAATTTTTCTTTTGAATTACACAGATTTAATGACTTTATGCATCACGTATATGAATAAATTGGAGGCAAAAAATTCAACCATAAGAACAATCAAACTATTACTTTGTAATTACGTAATGGTAATAAAGAAGTTAGATGGTTTTGTTAATATTACTTATGTAATATAAGTAATTTTGAAGTAAAAGTAGAAATGTGTAATGTTTTCGTTGGCTGCGTGTCAATGTTTCTTTTTGTTGTGTGATTTTAAGATAAAATAGATGATGACATGATCAATAAGATTTATTTACTAGTAAATAATTCCCAATAGAAAATCAATATTTATCATGAAATGACTGATACTAATCACTGATTCAATTTTCGACATAAAATGTTATAGCTTAATGGTACCAAAATCAATCAAAATTTTATACAGAATAATAATACTTATACAGTGATAATTTAACATTTTAAATGCAATCGTAATTTTAATAGTACTCAATTGCCATTTAAGCAGATATTAAGCGAATTTTTAAATAAACAATCAAATAAAAATCATAAAAATAATTAATTTTATATTCTATATCATTTATATTCTATAACATTTTCCGATTTAGTAATATACAAATAAAGACAGTAGTATAGTTTTAATCTAATATTTCTTTATTGAGAAAACTTGGTTTAATTAATTCTGCTTTTAGATCATTTTAGAAATCTAAAAAGCACATTGAATAAGTTTTTCACATTTGTATATTATATCTTTGTCAATAATTATCGGAAAAGCATGTACTTTTATTACAAAAATATTCGTGATGTAGGCTTTTAAATAGTAAACGTATCTATTGTAAGAGGTAATTTATACCAAACATTATATAATAGGATATAATTTTTCTCAATTTCAATTGCAAATATTTAATCTTGATTTTAAATATGATATAATAATAAATAATTTTTCACAATATGTATAACTGTCAATTGAATGTTAAATCACACATAAAATAGCATAAAATTGCATAACGTCATAATTGGTAAGTTAAACTATAAATTTTATGATTCTCTCGCTAAGTTTTATGACATATCACAAACTATCGTAAAAAGACATTACAGAGAAAAGTGCTAACATTTCAATACTTCCAAACGAACATAGAAAATGTAGGTTAAAATTAATATTTACTACAATTTTACCTATAGTCTAATCGGTTACAGAAATCCCAGGCAGAAGCTTGACATATTAATGGATGATCGCCTGGATCAGCAAATATGCTTCCAGCCCAGAATTCTGGAGGTAATGCACTCAAGTTTAGAGACAAGAAAAATTCTTCTGCTATTTGAAACATGATGATAGGCGTATAACCCTGAAAAATAATTGGAATTATTTTACCATAAACTTCATAATTTTTAATTGTTAAATAAATAAGAGAAAAATAAAAAATAAATTTAGAATTTGTTCATGATTAAATCAACCTTCATTTGATGTGAAAATTAAACGAATTATAGTTTGATGCCAATCCATCGTGTAGCACTATTAAATTCAAAGCGTAGGCCGTTTTATTGGCCAGTGTTGATTGGGTCAACTCGTCAATTTATTCGTCAAACTCTATCATTTTCATAACACGTAAAAAATAGTTTGTCAGAATAGTTTCGTTATTCAAGTTTTTCAAAATAAAGTTTAGATTTTCATAAAGAGAAGAATATTTGAATATTATCTTATAAACAAAAGAAAACCAAGATCGGTGTATTTGAATTTGTAGAAATAGTAAAATGTAAATTTGTTCATTTGTATTTCACGCATGAATCGAGGACGGATGTTTTAAAGTAATTAACCGTAGGCGGATATTTTTCATTAATAATTTTGTCATAAGTGCTTTGTAAACATATTTTATAAAGGTACCCTTATTTTATAAAGGTATCTCAAGTTCAAATTTAATTTGGAAAAATTTATTAATTGAGATTTTATTAAATAATTTCAGTTATCTAATATGAGCTGATAAAGTTTTGCGCTAGCTATTTTTATTTATAATTATACCTGTTCGTGCATTTCATGTGTGACATCCAAATAATTTTTTCCAGGATAAGGCATAGTTTGTTCTAATATATTCGTCCAAGACTGGCCCCATATGTTACCTATAACATGATTTATAAAAATTTTATTTCCGGCATACATTGTATAAAGTATAGCATAAGAAGTGTACCATCATCATACCTAGGATATGTGCTGGTAGTGGTGCTCGACCACTTACTTTCTCGGGACCATAGTGATCTCGAAGTTTTCTTCTGACGTAAGCATGCAGTTCTTCGTACAGTGGCCGAACAGATTCCCATATGTTATCGACTTCTTGTTCGAAATCTACAGTTTCATAGGGAAACATCCATAATTCTGCTGCATTTGTATAATCTGAAATGTCATCAAATATAATGTAAAATAAAGATATTACTGGTTCAGTTGCGATCAGTATTTTCGAACCTAATAAAAATAACTTTTTTAAATTGAGGTGATGGCTTTTCTTACTATTATAATAAAGCAAAATATTCATATTATGATTTATTTTATTCTAATTTTATTCCATATTTTTTATTATGAATTTTACTATTAATTAAGAATAATTTTAGAATGATTCATAAATTATCATTAAATTATTAGGAATCTCTGTATAATTTTCATATATAATTATTTCATCAAGTTGTACTTAGTAAATGAAAAAATATACTTATCGGAAATGCTGATAAACTAACTATTTAATTGAGCTGCTTCGTTGGTTAGTGTGACTAGTTGTTGATACAAGTCTCTCATGTTTTTATTTCCTCCAAAAGCTCTACGCCATTCTGCCCAGGTATATTGCAATTCATCCCAGTCTCGACTGTGAGCCATAATATTTGCAATTTCTTGAAAATATACGTAAATTAATTAATTATGATACATAATATATATTTATGTACTAAATAAAGTATTAATTGAATATTTCAGGAAACTATAAAACATTTTATTCAATATTCATTACATTTAATTAATCAATAATTAAATTTCAAGTCTTCAATTTGTTATATTTTCATTCACAGTAAGATTTCTAAATTTTATCCACCATATAAATTCAGAATGATAATGTACAAAGTGAATGCTTTTACGTGCAGATTTCTAGCAAACTTGAAAAAAGAAAAATAAAATTTAAAAATAAATATTCATAGATCTTTTTAAAAATGTTTTATATAATACAATTATATATAAGAATTCGCAGATGAAACTGAAGATGGAACATTTTTTATTACATTTGAGTTTGTACATCTTGTAGGGTTATAAAGTGCATTTGTACCAATTGGTACGGTAGTTGGTAGTATTCATATCTTATGACGGCTTGGTCACTTTCTCGATAACTTAACACTTAACAGTATTCAAGTATAACTGATGTGATGTGCATGTAAAAGACAGGAACTCGATTTTCTCTAGAGAGAAGATTAATTTTAATGCGTTAAGCGGAACGTTTGCTTCCTCGTCGTGCTAGTTCCGTAAATATATAAGTCAACTTTTTTTAGCAATAGTATTGATATCAGAACAAAATAATCACAACTTATTAGCAACTACCTCTTAATTTGAAAATTGATTAATGACATAATATTGTACTGCATTCCATTCTAATGACTTTCTTTTTGGTACTCTTTTTTGACCGCAACCTGATTGATAAGACGGCAAAAAAGTTATTACAATAATTAAAGCCTGTAATGTGAGGGGAAATTACGTTATATTATACCTTTTTTAACACCGCAGTCATTAATTAAATTAGTAATCACTATTAATAAGTGAAATTGATACAGAAAAGTTTTTATATTCAATTAATTTAATCAAAGTTTCATTTTCATTGAAAACACCTGCCCTAAAAATTTAACAGTCTTATTCTCCTTCAAAGGATTGACATTAATATTATCATTATATTAGCAATGAATTATTTATGTTTCAAATAGAAAACACTTTGAAATATATTTTAAATACCCAGTTATCTCCTTAAATCGAAGAAAATTGATAATCACACAGGAGAGTCATTGAGTATAAAAAATAGATTTCTAGTTCTGATTCTAATAACTCGTTCTGTAGGAACCTTAATGTTCTTAAACATTGCACACTTTCAAACATGAAATCTATTTTATAAAGACACTAAACTCACCAGGATATAAACGCAATCCACAATGGAATGGATCGTTGTAAGCACATATTGTCGCACTGTTGTATATGGAAAGCATGTCGTTAATGATGCGATTATACTGCAATCATTTAAGTTCTTTTAAGTCATTCATGTGATTCATATATAGCTAATTATGAAAACAACTTCCCATACTTTATATGAATTCAATACATAATCGATAATGGCCGGATATTTTTTTAATTTAGTTACTTTCATTTCGATAAACAAATGCAAGTCGATAAATAATGGCTTCATTTTTAATCAGATAAAAATATATAAGCAAGTAGTAATCATTGCAATATTTAACTTACGCGATCGAGCTGGTCAGGAGGAAGGGCAGCTGGACCGACAGTGAACAAATATTTCAATCTTCTCCGTATAATGGGATCTCTTACGTTGTTAATATCTACATGATTCAACAACAGCCAGGCTTGATTTTGAAAATCTGCATATAGTCGTTGCCCTTCCAACTGTAAATAAAACAAACTTTTTGATATTTTAAGAATCATACGTAACATATAATATAACCATAATTGACTTTTATGCTTATTTGCAAACGCTCATCACGTGACAATATTGTTCATTCAAATTTGTAATGTTTGTTTTGATTGTTCGATTCTGGAAATGAGGTTTATGATATACGTTTATTTCAAACAAAATCTAATTTTACACTTATGATTTGTCATGGTTTATAAGAAATGACATTAACAATTATAACGTTCTGAAGAATTACGTAAGTTGTTCTTTTGATTTATTTTCCGTTAGATGGCAGCATGTAATTGGAAGACTTGAAGTTATTTGTAGTTATTAATATAATGATTATGTATAATTGTAATAAATTCTCAGTGATAAATTATTTTTAAATTAAATCATTGTTTCAATATTCAATTAT
>JABFQD010005217.1:0-10940 GCA_022817045.1 Psix sp. ZL-2020
TGTTTGTTTATGTGAGTTTTTTTTTTTTCAAGGCAAAGGAGGGCTTCGGGTTCGGGAAGGGTGACTGGAGTTACAGTGGTGTGCTCTCCGATTCTATTAGGGAAGGTATAAAAATAAATTCTAAAAATAAAATTAAATAAGAAAAAAGGTAAAAAAAATAAATAAATTTTAAAAATAAAAAAATTTGAATTAAAATTAAAATATAAAAAAATATATATTTATTTAATTTCCATTTTATAATATAATTATTTTAAAATTTTTTTTTTACAGAATTATTATTTATTTTTATAACTTTCCGAATGATGAAGATATTAACTCATAATAATTACGTACATTTTTTGTAAATTTTGAAATTTTGACATATTATATGAACTGACAATGAAATTGGTTAAAATGGAACAAAACTAGAAAATTTTTTAAAAAATCAAGATATATTATTTCAGATCAATTCTCGGTTCAAGGATAGACTGATAAAAATTCACTGTACCTAGTTTACACAATAAAAAATGTCAGGACGAAAACTATTCAACATTTTAGTTCAGACTGCACTCTTTTGAGTGGCAGTAGCAAGTATCATGCAATGTTTGACCATATTTTGACAATGTTGAATAATTTAGCAGTTGCTCAAGTATGAATAGAAATTCTATTATAAAAAAATGTTGAGATCATTTTGATAATCCTATTTTACACATTCTTACATTAATAATATGATTTTACGTTTCATTATGACTAAAACTATTGAAAAATAAAACAGGAAGATTCTTATGTATTGATCAAGTTAGAAAAGTGATGAAGGAACATCAAGTATCAGCAAAAATGAATTATTAAATATTATTTGTAAGTTAAATAGTTCACTTGTTTCATATTAAATTTATTTTTTAATACCTAGATTTTTCAAACAATTAATTAGAACAAAAATTTTCCCAAAAAATCTGATTGAGCCTTGGATAAAAAGTATTGTACACAATACTTATCATCTACTCTTTAACTAGTTTAAATATATCTGGATAAAAGTTGAATAGGTGTAACATTAGTACTTCTCATATAGACCACATGTAGTAACTTAGTCAATATAAATTTTGATTCAAAAATATATACTTTATATCTGATTTAAATACATTTTATCATTGATAATTATGATAGTGACGAAACGATTTTATATAAAATCATTAAAATTAAATTAAGTCTAAGTTTGAGTGTATTTTGAAAATTTTCAAAAAATTGTTTTTAGACTTTGTATCAAGAAGTTACTTTTACGCGTTGTTGTCAATTGTGCTATTAACATCAATCAAGTTCAGTGAAACAATTTTTCGAAACATTAAGTGGCTCCAATATTTTTAAATATCCATAGAATATTAAACATATTTAAAAGTACATATTTTCTCAAAATATGGCATATTTTTCACTTGAAAGAATGAAAAATTACGATTTATCTAACTGAAGGAGTGAAATTTAACAGGAAATACTAAGACATCCTCCAGATTGTTAAATCGTGAACTAGCGGAAGCTTACACTGATCAGAATCTAAATTGCCACTAGATTTTTCTTTAAGTCAAGAAGACACCTGCATTGAAGACTTTTGTTTGTGCTTTACAACGAATTCGTATAGTATCCAGAGAAAAAGCTCTAAATAAAATCGAACTACCTGAAATCTTAGAGTGACCGAAAAGTAAAAAGCTTGACTTCGAGGGAAAAAAGTTTGGCTTCTCAAGTTACAACCCACGTAAAAAATTATCTTGCGTAGAAAAAGCATACGGATAAATTACGTGTGTGTCTGTACCAGTGTCAGACATTTGCCAATATAATGCCAAATTTACAGTAAAATTACGGCATACAATTGATGCCATAAAAGTGTTATAATAAAACTTTAGCTCGACATTGGCATTATTCAGGAAAATTTTTGGCCTTATAAGAATACACGAATAAACTATCTTTCCATTATTTCCATACCAGATAATTCTTAGCACGAGAATAAACAATAAAATATATTATAATTTGCAATTAAATTATACAGGAGTAATTAACGGACTCAATGACAAGGTCCATAATAGGTACTAATTAGATACAAGATAGAACAAACATAAATATTCAATAACAGATTGTTTTTGAATTCATAATTAAAAATGAAAATCATTAACGGCATTTTACTTAAAGAAAAAGAATTTGATAGTTCTCATCTCTGGTGAAGGCCATGTCAACTGTGGTTGATATTATTTTTCATTTATTATTTTGATAAAATCATATATTATTTGAAAAAAATATTTTTACATAAACATTTACAATTAAACTCAAATATTTGTGAAACATTATTTAATATGATATATTAACATTAGCGTCAAATGATTAGTATCGCAATACATTTAATAACTTTTTCCTTGGATTAACCCATTGTAATTCATTTTTCCTATTAGCATTAGATAAAAATTGGTATTATGCATTGGGTTGAAATTATTTTGTTATTGTGTAATTGAAGATGTTTTATTAAAATGTAATATTGATGTCGATTCGATGAAAATATTTTGATATAAATTTATTAGAATTTGTCTGCTAAAATGGTTTTATTTTATTAAAAGTCTTGCCCTTGATCAGTCATCAATATATTTTATTTTGATGAAAAACGTGTATACAACTCTGATGCTATCATGTGAAAAAGCAATGAACAGCAATTAATAAATAACAAACTAGACGAAAGCAGCTTACCGAGTACTACAAGTTTGACAGATCTCCCGGAAATTATTTTCCTTTTATCGCTTTCCAATGTGCAGTCCCAAATTCCATCGTCTTCGAGTCGCACATTGTCGATATGCAGTGCAGCAGTGGATGAGTCGCCGATGTACCTGTGACCAGTTCCACTCATCTCTGTCCTTGTGTCAATAGTAATCATGTCAACAGGGCTGCCTTCGTGTAGCCAAGTCGCTGGACGTATCCTATAACTTCTGTAATCAAAACACATTCCTATTTACTCATCCAATCGGATTTCACTTGTTAGTAATCACATTAATACTGTTTGATTATCCGCCGCATGTGTGCTGTAAATCTATAGACTAATCTTATAATGATTATTTTGTTAGCGTTCATTATTTAAATGATATATTCACAACAGTAATTTAAAGATGATGACAAAAATAGAATGAGGATGGAATTTCAATAATTCATATAAGTTATAACTGGCAGAGAAAATTTTAGTATGAAGTTTAAGTATTATTTATTCACTAATTAAAATATACATCTTTAGTGCGTGGAGTCCAAAATTTACCACGTCTTTTAATCAAGAAACTCTTTTGCGCTTGGACGTCGCGACGAAAAGTCCTTAGACTTCCCATTTTTCCCAAGTGACAGCTGTAATTTATGACAACGAAATACTTTCTTTAATTCAGGTTCAAGAAATTTTAGTTAACTCTTAGCGTTAAGTTTGGTAATTCAATACTTCATTTAGATGAAAGAAATGATGTATAGATAATAGAAAATTATAGAAATATTAAGGCTGTTAAGAACATTTTAAACATTTATTATTTAAATGAAATGCAAAATTACTATATTTTGAGAAGATTTTAAAAGATGTAGCGATTTCGGTAAATGATGTTGATTCGATATACACGAACCTAATTATGTTGAAAACATCATTAACATAAAACTGTAAATATAAGCTATCATTATAAGTAATTTTTTTCAGAAAATAGAAGATTATTTAAGAGACGTAAAAAAATACACAATCCCACTAAACGTTGTTAATAAAAGTTTTATCATAATATATTATATTCCACATGGAGTAAAAACACATATAATTGAATGTAATTTTTATTTACTTGAATTATATATTCATAAAGTCATGAAATGACGTTTATCATATTAATATAAATATTATGATTTGACCAAACAAAAACGTTTATTTCTTGAAAAACAGTATAATAAAAACTTATTTTGAGTTAAGTTTCAAAAAGACATATTTTTAAAACAAAAATATAACCGTTAATGTCAATCCGAAAATTATAAATTTTTATTAAAAAAATGATTTATGGTTATGTATAACAATCGAATGATGTAAAAAAATAAACAAAATTCATATATGAAATAGGAATTCGAAAGATTATAGAGATACTTCGTAATTGACATTACGACATTAATATTTTGTTTTATGTTTTACGTTAATAAATTCCTTAAAAAAACTATAATATAATGTTCTTTCTTCATACAATTGAAGATAATATAATTCATCTAAATTAAAAATTTTATAAATAAAGAAAATTGGTTTATCTGAAACTACAATAATTTTTCATATTTTCGAAGTATATAATGGTTCAATTCTAAAACCATCTTTTTCATTTTTATTCTCGTAACGAAAGAGTATGTACTTGAGATGTAGAAGTCACTCTTTATCCGAGTATATACATTATAACAATCTAAAAATAGCAGAGTACATATTCCGACACTTTATCACGCAAAATGTACCGTCTTTAGTAAATAAAATCAATATGCTTCGCAAGATGATTGTATTGTGCGTGAATATATCTATTTAAATAATTTTGTTGTTATTAAAGCCGCATATGCATATCATTATTAGTGGTGAAGTCTATACATAAGATAGTTTAATAAGAACCGTGTAAAACGAAGTTCGAAAAAGCAATCGAAATCCATGAAACAAAGTGTGTCGCATAGTGTGTTAGTTGCAGTTTGTTTGGCAAGCTCAACTCAAACGCGATATGTTGCGGTAATACCTTGCAGTCGGGAGGAAGAGTCTTGAGTAATTTCCTTCCAGTTCGCAGGGTAGAATAATTTTGCTGTGAGGCTTGACAACGAACTCAATGGGAGGTTTCGGTGAGCTTGTCGAGTAGGAAAACGAGGCAACGGGAGATGCGGAAGATTCCGCGTGAGGCGATGAAGATGGAGCGTTTGTCGTGAAAGGCGAATTCGTGGGCCACGACACTTCGTCGGGAGCCAGTAGAGCCGCGGGCTGCGCAACATCCTCCCACGTCGATGTCAACTCCAAGATGCTTGTTACAATTCGGCTTGGCGTGGTCGTCGTTGTCGTTCTTCTACCTCGTCGGCTACCTTCTTGTCTTCCCCTTAGAGTGTAAACGCCAGCTTCGTTCACGGATCCTGTCAACACAAAATGCATCCATTATAAAATTTACATTACAAACATTTATCAAGAAAACATTGCTTTCATCGGGATTTCAAGATGTATTTTCATTGGATGTTTCACAATTATCTTTGATCATTTTTTATATTGAAATTGAATACTATAATTTTTATTTTTATGAAGTGTAATAGGAACGTAGATGGCAGTATCGATAATGAATTATTTGAATATCGGCTATGATAAAAAATATGTTCACACCTACTACATGGGATGTTTAATTTAACATCAAACTTGTTCTAAATTCAAAAGTTACAATACGTAGACTTGTTATTATAACCAGATTGTCTGGTGATTTTGAGTTTATACTAGGGTAATCGAGTTTTACGAACTTGAGTCTTCTCGTTAATTCGATAAGTTAATCTGATAAGTGTACACCAAAGCATGCTAGTCTTAGGTAGAGCTATTAGATATAGATTGTTTTGTCTTCTTAAATAGTGACCAAATCTGTGCTACTTTATAAGAATATTTTTAATTTGATCAATAGTAAATTTAAAAATTAAAAAAATTGATTGATCACTAATATTAAATGATAATTCTTTTAATTATATATATAACAACTGTTATCTAGAAAAAAATAACTATTCTTATATCAAGTTATGATAAATAGCGTATCCTTATGATTACATGTAGTTAATTGAGTGTAAAGTCAATGAATAGTCAGCCATCGAGTTATTTTCAGATTACACTCCATTGTTCATAGGACACGTAATACTTAACAATCGATAGAAAAGAGGCAATAACCAGAAAAGAAACTTTTGTCGGAAGTTTAATTTTACCTATGTGAGAAGCTTACGTGGATGAAGAAGAAACAACATACAAAGAGAAATAAAGAAAAGCGAACAGAAAAAAAGTTATAAAAATCAAAGAACGCCCGAAAAGTTTCAAAGAGACTACGCGTGATACTCACGAGTGGTAAGTTTCGAACATCCAATAACAATCTGTAGCAGATCTTTTTTTATAAGAAACATTTAATACATATAAGAAATTTTGTCTTCCCGACCAAAGTCTTCTGAAGTCAATATGAGTTCTTTGAAATCTTAATTGAGATCCGTAAGTATTTCATAGTGGATGATATTCAAACATATTTTTCTATATATAATACTGATCTAAAATTTCACACCATCTCGTTTAAAAATAAAATTTTTAATTCTGTATTCAAATTAAATTCGGAAGATCATTTAAAAATACTAAAGCAACTAGCAGCTATCAATCACGTATCTTTTTTTATGAATGTTTAATTCTGAAAACGATCTATAAATATTAATGTTTTCTAAAATTATGTCAGAATCTAATAATTAAGAATATTAAAACCGACAATATCAAAAATGTAATATTATTATTGTAATAATTCTATATTATCACTGTAACATTAATAAAACGCAGATAAGTCCTTAATGAACTGGTACTCAAACATGAGGAAGATAAGGTTCGCCTGAGTTTCCAATTCAAAACGTTGCTGCCCCAAATGAAAAAACGAGTTTTTAATATTCCAGTTGGCTTGTGCAATGAGTTAAAATAATGGCTAATACAATTGTAACAATGCAAAGTGTACTAGATCCTTGGAATGTAGGCCCTTACAAAAAGATGTAGATGACACACTGTTATAAGTATATTTAATATATAAAAATTTCCGACATGAATTTACATCAAAACAAACCTTAAGATTTACAAACCATAGAAAAATACTGACTCTTACAAGTGAAAGCGAGTGCTTTCATTTCCAATTAATTAATGAACAGAAATTTGCCTCGAATTATGCTTTACGTCATGAGAATAGAATAATATGCCGGATGACATTATAGTTTGAAAGCTTTCAGAATTTCAGTTGATGACACTTTTCTCTTTGCTATCGCATCTAGTCAGATACTTAAGACTAATGCGATAATAACTCAATTACAATTTAACTTGAGAGCTAAGTTCTTTCACGTCATTCGTATCGTGTTACAGACAATACGTGTACGCCATTCATTATCAAGTATATTATTAGTACAACAATCAAATATTCAAGAAGCTACCTTGAATATTTGACACAGACTAAGTAAGATTTGTGTTACAGAAAACAAGAAAATTTTATTCTGACTTTCTGATTTCTTTGTGCATTATTCAAAAGATAAATTTCGTGACAAATTCGCGTTGAAGTAATAGAGAAATAGCGGTACAATTATTAGCTGCAAATTTGTTATTTTATAAAATAACACCAATCACTGTTTTTGTCAAAACACAGAATGTAAATAAATGTCAAATTTAAATTCCGATAATATTATGTACTAAAGTATGCCATTTATCAAAACACGAAAACTCACTTTAAATTTTTATATAGATCATTTAAATATTCCACTTATATAAGTTCAATTTCCATTTCGTATAGGTAAAGTCATCTTAAAATTCCTTCTATTTAAGTAATCTATAACTCGTTACATAATTTTTGGATAAAATTACAGCAGCTTTCAAGTCATGCATATTAACGAGGGTTGAAGGTAAAGATAACATAGTTTGCCGTGATAAAATATTTTTGCATTTTTCACGTGACGGTCGATATTTTATTAATTTGTCTGGGAATTATTATGTCTGGGAACATTATAATCATCACTTATAATCATAATTTTATACAACTAATAGTTACGTTGTGAGTACATTTGTTCTGATTTGAAATTAATGAAGAATGATTGCAACTCGAATGTAAAGTTATTAGCCATCAAATTATTATTTGTTTTTGTAATGTTCAGAAAATGCATTATTCTACAATTGTAGAATAATGTGAAAGGCGAGCACTTCAGTCTTCACTTAAAATTTTCAACATTACTTTGAACTTCTTCAACTATATAATCTTGAATTTCAAGTGGTGAGAATTATATAACCACTCTGATTTGTAACTAAAACGGATCTAACAATTTCGATGTCAGTTTCAACTAAATTAACGGCGTAGTTATGTGGTAATCGAACGGATTTGTTAACGCAAGATACTTCAATGCTTGGTAATGAAATGAACACAGAATCTCCGGATGGTTGAATATTCTCGAGCGAACTCGAACGTGTAACTTCAATTTTGGTAATTTACAAAATGTTATCGAACGATGAATATATGACATTCATTTCTTTATGTTGATATGGTTGTATTTTTGAACAAATATAATTGGCTGTTATTAATTATCAGTAAATTCATTACAATTATTGTTTTACAAAATCTGAACAATAATTATTAAGAGTTATGTATATCTGTGCATATTGTATTACCTTTTATTAGAAGAAAAAGTATTTACAACTATTAACGTGTACTTTTTAATGAAGCAAAACAATTCATAACAATGTTCAGATATTTTTTAGTCTTGTTTTATATTTCATTAAAATATTTTAAGAATACTTGATAAAAATCTTATATTTCAATTTTCAGGCTCATTTTGCAAAATAATTCGTGATAAAAGTAGTTTGTTCAAAACAATTGATTGTTAAAAAACATTATGATTAGAATGTAATTGCAATAATCTTTCGTTTCTTTATCACAAACAATCGTATATAACTTACATATACGTTACACCCCAGCTATATTGATACTTTACTGTCCAACATAGTTTTCTTTGTGTTATCTTTTTATTCTCTTCATCTTGAGCAAACTTTATGACGCAAACAAAAAGAGTGAAAAAGATTTTGTTCCACAGAAAGTCATCGATCAATAAAATATTCACAGGTCTGTAGGAAATGTTATACTCGGATCAAGCCGACCAGATTTAATTGGTTGCAGAATTGCGAATCCCAGGAAATGGAATTGAAACTCAAGAAAGCAACGGACAAGTACACTATCTTCCATAACGAGTGAAAATAAAAATTTGCTTGTTTGTACTTAATTTAAAAAGAGTTTGCTTCCAATCTTATCACGTAGGTTTTTATGAAAATATAAAAGATGGCTGTAAACTTTTTTCATTTCATTTTACACGGCAATGAGATTCCTCATCAAGTGGAACAGCGTGATAATTTAAACAAATTGTTAGATTGATGTAGAACACCAAAGTATGAAGTAAAAAGAGATGAATTCAGAGATAAAACATCTTTGAATCTCCAAACACATCACTTGACACACAATCAAGTGCAGAAAATTGATAATTTGATATAAGAAGCAAAAATATAGATGTATTGGAAGAATTGCAATCGTACGTTGATAAGGATCAGAGAAGTGAGTTAAGTTTGACTTTTATCACACAGCTGATTAAACCGGAGCAAAATTTAAACCTATTACGGGCTTTTTTGCCGCGATCGTAATAGGAGAAATCGAAAAGTGATGGCAATTTTTTCTGCTGTATAAACACTCGACGATGGTTCATCATTTGCCTTCGATAGAGACTCGGCAATTTTGCTTGGTTCGATATCAACCTATCGTACATTGCTAAGGGAAACTATATCTTTTAGAGAATTCACAGCACGAACGTCTTTGATGGTGGTCGGAGTGACTCTCGCAACTGTTTCCGTCCCGTAATCCCTTTCCAGTTTCCACCCTTTACTGTGTTCTACGATTCACTGTCGCACTGATATCTCACCGATGTAATACGTTCGTGCAATCTAACCCGACCAATTCCGCGCGGACTAATTCCAATTGCTATCAGAAATGGCTCATCCTTCCCCCGATTAGAGTCGTTTGGGAAAACGTACACGAATTAGGCGACAACTTTTTCATATCGGGCAAGAACTTGGCGTGGGTCACATATGAAAATTCCGACATTTACATTTGCACTGTTATCTTATCGCGCCCGAGCAGATACGACTACATCAAATTTTATTTAGCTCTCTTTCTGTTCTGTTTCTTCACTTTTATTCGTTGTTTCAAGTTTGAACGTTACCGCCATCTGATAAGTACATTATACGGGCTGATTTAAATTTTGTGAGGAGATTTTGTCACAAATTTTATTATTAATGGAACATGCTACCCATTGATACTTAGTTTGAAATCTTCGTCTGTTACATTTGTACAATTTAATAGATTATCAAAAGAATGTCTCATGTTTTGTTGGTTTTGCCAATTTTTGGATCAAATATGAAGCCTTATATGTTGAATGAATTTATTCTCCCAATTGAATAATAATATTTGTAAATGTTCAATTTATTCTGCTAATGATATAAACAGCAAATTTCTCCGTGAAATTCAATGAATATAGATTAAACTAAAGGGAAACAAGAAAAAGATCTCGACTAAGTGTATTGATTGTAGTTCAAGCGGTGACATTGCTTAAGCTTTTCATTACTAAGCTTATAGTCGAAGCTCCATTAGTAGAACCTCTGTCCGACCGTCTAACGGATGAAACTGGTTTCTAATCCGACTGCACTATACCTAGCAATTTCTAATATAGACGGACTCGATTGATTCCTGGGCATTAATGTACAAGTGCGACGATCCAATAATAAGAGCATGCGCAATTCCCGGGATTACATCAA
The DNA here is from genome assembly GCA_022817045.1 of Psix sp. ZL-2020. NCBI lineage: Eukaryota > Metazoa > Arthropoda > Insecta > Hymenoptera > Scelionidae > Psix > Psix sp. ZL-2020. Next base: position 10,562 of record JABFQD010005217.1, read on the forward strand.
TTAATGATGCTATGAAGGTATAGGACTTATACATTTAGCTTAAACTATTCACTCAATACTAATGAAAAATGCGTGAAACTTTTAGTGTATTATTAGATGATAAGTATACATAACCGCATTAAAACGTTAGTTTAAACTGTAATGTTATTTTAGATTATTATTTTTATATTATTTTGTAAATTAAAAAAATTTGTAATTGTAAATTATACTTATCGAGAAAGTAGCTTTTTCTTATTAACGAGTTTATACTACTATTGAATTTTTATTAAAAATATGTTTATACAAGTCTACATCTTCAGATTAACCGACCATCGAGATAGTTGAGAATAATCCGAGAATATTGTAGCTGGTATTTAAATTGTTTAAAATCTTAAATTGA
>JABFQD010005218.1:0-10936 GCA_022817045.1 Psix sp. ZL-2020
CTCTGCAAGATTTTGAAAAAATTAATTTCAGATTTTACAAGTATTGAAACATTTTTATATTTTTAAAGGTGATCATTTTTTAAATCAGCTTGTTGATTTTTGTAGTTTTGATAATTTTTTAATCAAATCTTTTCAGATTCAAGATTTGATTTTACAGGATCAAATTCTAGAAAACTAACAAATTTGATCTTACAGTTTTATTAAATTAGTCCGATAGTGGTATATTTTATAATATTACACACGATGAAATTCATTTTATCTACGTAAGTTATACATTATTTGACTTAAAAAAACTAAATGGAATTTTAGTTAAGTTTTATTTCAGTTTATTTATATTATTCTTGACTAATGTTCAAAATGAAATGAAATGAAATTTAAAAAAACAATAATTTTAAAAAATTCATGTTTTATTTTTCCAGTAGTATTAATACGACATAATTCTAGAAATAAATTTGAAATAAATATTGACTCCCGTGTGATTCCGCATGGAGAATAGTTAATCATAAACAATTAAAGGGATAAGACCGTAATCGCGAATACGGCAGTTGACGGTGGCGCGCGCGAACGGGCGATTTGAGCGCGCGTTCTTACGGCACAGGATAGACAAAATAATACAAAAAAATAACTTAAAATAAAGGGAATGTTACGAGCTACCGGCCTGTGTGGCGAGGGTGGCACTAGGTTGCTCAGGAAAACAGTAAAAGGGCGACGAACAGCGGCGGTCGGTGGCGTTCGGCGGCGATCGGCGGTACAATGACACGCACTTTACTCTCAAGTTTGCGGTGCAATTTAATGTACTCGCGGCGGGCAAACGATAGGGGTTTTTCAGGGCAAAACACGGCACGATACTAAGGGTAACTAGGGTGGCAAAAGAGGCAAAAGGAACATGGTAAAAAGGGCGAAAACCGAGAAAGGCAAAACGGCGGGTAAGCACGACAAAAACGGTAAGGTCGTTCGAATTTGACCATCGCATCTCTGCCGGGTTATCGTCATTGGCCAAAATTCGTTCCGGTCGCGAACAGCAGATTTTGGCAGTTCCGCGGATCAAGTAACACCGGTTACAAAATAAATTAATTTTATTCATTAAAATCATGACTGAACCATTAACTATACTTTATCAATATAACATTTTTATAATTTCAGTTTCCAATAGAGAAATAAAAAAAGGTCAAAATTATCGCCTTGGTTAAAGATTTAATGCCGGAAATATCCAAATTCTGGATTTATGACAATGAAAAGAATTCGAAGACGACCAAGAAATCATTTCCGACTATGTATTAAATCTCAGTTGTTACATTAGAACATAAAAAAATATTTAAATTAAAAGTATTTTTTTAGCGTAGCTGTAGTGCAGAACTCGGTCTACATTAAATTTCTCGTGCTTGCACCTGAAATTTAACCTTCTTCATGGATGTCGATTCTTGACGTACCATAATTTATGGAGTAAGCTTTAGAGAATATAATAAGCTCTGGCGGAAAAATCTAAACTTAAAAACAAAAAAAATTTAAACTGTCAGATTAGGCTTTGAAATTCAAACTTGTAGTAAGATTGTCCTGACTCGAAGACTTTCATCAGCATTAAAAACTTAATGTCTTGATAGTATTTTCATCCTCCGGAACTCAATGCTAATAACAATACAGCAATCATACTACACCGGAAAATACATGTAAACAGTTATCCCGAAGTTTTTACTTTATTGCGCTAATTAGTATATAAAGATTCGGTTTCCTAAGTCTTCCAGCATTTAAGACACGGCCTACTTGGCCTCAACCTTACTGGCAAGTCAATACCAAAAAAAGTTAAGCCCAAGCTTCGGGAGTTTTTCGTGTTTACGTCAAGTCGGAGGCACCTCTTTAGTAACAGGATTAATGAAAAGAAGATAATGGTGTTACCTCAAGCAAACTTATCTTTTTATATTAAATTTTAAATATTAATTTATTGATCGAAAAATTTTATTTGTATAAAAAAAACATTTTTAATTATCAAAGGCCATACAATTAAAAATATATTGAATTTTCAGAATGTTCAATTATGCAATGACTTGATTAGGAACTTCCCATATCCATGCCAAATTTATAAATGTGAAAGTTGGTTAAAACATCAAAAAGTCGTCAGTTTAGCAAGGCTAAACAGACGACTAGCTAACTAACTTTCCCATAACCAGACTCGACATGCTACTTTTTACTCAATCGAAAAATGTCAAATCAAATAATTGTTGTTGTTTATACAAGTCATTCGTATAATTAATTTTTGAATCTTTGGGTCGATTTATTCTAGGTTGATTAGTATTTCTAATATTTTTTTCTTTTTTAGAAATTGTTAATAATCAAATTAGATGTTATTGAAAGAATAAAATTTTATGTTATTCATTTTAATTTTAAGGTCATAGCAATGAATTTATGTATTTAAATTTAATTTATTAATATGAACATTTATCCTATTGAAGCATATATGTATATTTATAAAGATTTTATTCTTATTGTGGGTCGTTTGCGTTTGACAAAAGTGGATGTTTTTTGGGCCGTTTTTGGCGGATGAGAGATCCTTCGTCATATGCTAACACTATGTCTTACAATGATTGATTTTGTAACATCTGGCAAATGATGTTTTGTGTTAGATCTGCGGAACGGATATTTATAATTCTTTCCCTTTATGTCAAGTAAGATTTTGAAAAATATCGATAAAATTATTCATAGCTCGTCAAAAAGTAGCTCAAATAATAAGATACCTCACCATAATGACGATGAATTCAAACGTTCAATTACGGAATCCAACATGCAGTTTTTCTATCTTATAATTTTCGATATAGTTGTGTTTCTATCTATTCTACGCACACGAGTTCCAGACTTGGCTTGTTCTATGCTCAGAAGAAGTCAGTTGTACCAAGCTTCTTTTCACTTCAGCATAATTCGGTTAATGGGTCAGTCGATATTAGAATTAGTGTTTATACACAATGTGATAGGTGAGAAAGATCTTAAGCTTTCTCCTGACCTATATTCCAACAATCTTTTTCTTGTAGCAATTATTCTCCAATGCTTAATCTATATTTTCCGCTTCAAAGAACATATCTAATTGTGTCTTTGCTATTGAAAAGTAATGTCTCTATCAGTCAGCTAAAATTATGATGATTTTCAATATCTTATTTTTCACCCATTGAATATGTGATTAAAACATGAGTTTGATATTTAACGTCACAGCCAAGTAGTTTTCTTCATAGTCGTGTCACTGACTAGGATCTGTGAAATCGTGTTTTACCTCTACTTGGATAATATCTTTGCATATGACATGATAGGTAATAATCTTCTATCCAGTGATGAAGATCTTCGCCAGTTAGTCTAAAACTGTGAATTTCACTCTGAACGCGTTAAAGGGAATCAATCTAGCCTATTGTGATATAGACGTTCTTGATGTCTAAATTGACGAGTAAGGTTCAGGAGAAATGGTTTTCTATATGCGCTTATCGTGCTGATTCAATAATCGTATGAATAGCATAGATCTAATGCTGTTTCTTTTGCAGTGACCATGTTACCAGTCAGAACGATTTATAGCTAAATGAAGATTCGTGGTTGTAAGAGTATTTAAAAGTATTTCGAGAGTCAAACATATTTAAGAACATAAATAATGATGCCAGACTATCACTAGGCTTTAGTTTGCTGATTAGTACTAGCCACGCGTTTTTCCAGCGTGCATAGAAGTTGCTCGATGTGAGACAGAAGTTATTCAAAATCAGCAGGTGTCACAGACATTCCTTAGCTGCCACATTTACTGTTTCAGTTGGAAAAATCCGCTGGGACAATATATTTCTGTTTTCTCTCGACGGATTTCGATCTCTGCTGAAAATAATCATTTTTATTATCACTTTATGTGGATCTATATCGTAGGTCTTCATTGTTTTGTCTTACGATTGCAAATCTATAGACATCTACTATCGAGGAGCGTAGACCCCTAAAAACAGTTATCATCATCTTAGATAATAGGTCTGCCAGATCTCGGTTGATTTGAAACAGATTCGGTTTGTTCATAACGGAAAACAGATTGGTATACTGTTAATTTGGGAATTGGCGGCGGGATTTCCAGAAGCAAGGATAAAATTACCGTACGTCCATGTTAAACAAATTGACGCACGGTAATTCTGTCTTTGTTTCTGACAACCTTGATTAGCGGTCTTTTAGTATTACTGCCGTTAAACAAATTTGCAATTTCTTGAAAAGATCTCATCTTATCCCCATATCTACGCATCATCAAAACAGTAATTCTTTCTTTCTCCGAAAGCGACATGCTTACAGCGTTGAAGAATTAAACATAAATGATAATTATTAGTTCATATTGTGAAATTCGATTTGATGTAATTTTGTAATACTTTCTGTCGTTGACGAAATAAAACTGACTTCAAAAAAGCTTCAACTTCAAAGGTAAGATGAAAATAATCTTAATAACAAATCTTAAGACGGACGATTTTAAGACTGAATAAAAAATGTACAAAAAATCAAAAGTCGATCAAAAACATCATAAATTCACTTCAGGTTTCGTAATTTACACCTAGAAAAAAGAATACATTAATTGATTACTCAATTCAGAAAATTGAATCTGTAATATAAAATAAGAGTTTGTAAATAAAAATAACAAATTTACCTTCAAAATTACCCCACCCCTCGGTGGTAGGGATGGGGGGGGGGGGGTTGAATTCAGTGACATTAGATAGCTTGTCAAAAAAATATTTATTACCTGGTGCTATTTTTCCTGATCCAAAAACCTTTTCGTAAGATACTCTGCCATATCTGAAATTTCAACCCCCAAAAAAAAGATTTTTGCTGTTACAGCGACGTATTTCATAATTTTAAAAAAATGGTTTGAACAAAACCGTCTTATTTTTCAATGCAGAACTCAAATCTGCGTTAAAAACGGGGCGTTCCCATTTAGAAATTCAAAATTGCTCCCCTCTAACCTTGTATACATAGATATGTCTTGACTCTTGATGTTCGCATTTCTAATGAGTATCATTTTAATTCAAGCTTTATTTTTGATTGATGTCTTAGCAGATATTATAATGTTATATGACGTTTTGTTACCGAAATTTTCATTTACACACTTTGAAATATACATTTTTGCCATGGTTTGGTCAAGTAATTTGGATATTTACCTAACTAAACCTACTTTTGCTCAGTTTTTACCAAGTGCATTTATCAAACTATCATTTTTTAGTTTAATTTGAGTTCTACCCGTCAACTCCTGTACCGTCGAAATTTTGATTGGCGGCTTGCGGTGCGCAACTCAAATTGAGATAGTCCGTTTCAAGGTAAAATCCGCGTGAAGAGAACGTCCGACACATCCAGATTTCCCCAGCTTACTTGCAAGTGTCGCGAATGAACCTACGGAAATGGACATTTGGGATGCGTGCGATCGGGTTTTATAGAAATGAAAGATAGAATTTTGGCTTATGTGGGCAAGCGTCAGTGCGCCTTTCGTTCGCAGTTGGCACCGCCATGTTCTTATTCAGTGCGAGCGCAGTCCTTGCCCAATGAAACCGCAATTTCCCTCAAGCGCGTCACCGGATTTCAACTCAATATCGATTGTGATTAGTCGTCCAAAAATCTGAGTCAAGGTTTGGTCAGGCATCATGATATGTCTATACGATTAATCAGACTTTAGTGATTTGGGGAGAGTAAGGTCAAACCAGTGACAGTTTGTGGTAATTAGTGCTTCGAAATGGCTGTATGACTCATGAAGCGCCAACCAGAAGCTAATAAGTGAATTTCCAAACTCCTTGTCATGATTAAACAAGGAATTGTCGTGAAAACCCTCACTGCAACAAGTAAGTTAATAGATAATGCATTAGAGTCGGTACAACAATACTGGGACATCTTTTACACAAACTATGAGGAGTTGTGTGAAATATCCGGCCTTGAGAAAATCGAGTATTACTCAACAAACTTCTACGCCACCACGGATTTCGTCCATCTTCAAGCTGTAAGCAAAATCAAGTCTCTCAGGCCTCAAGCACTTCTTCTCGAAGCCGAGCCAGCGCCAAACGCTGTAATGCAGGTTCATCACTTACTATCATACTTGTCTAAACTGACCTTGCCCGAATTTAGTGGCTTCTACCTAAAGTGGGAATCCTTCAGGAATGTCTTTAATGGAGTCCAATCAGCGAGAGCCTCTTACTTCACGATTATTCGGTTTACCTCCAGAATCGATTCTTCGGTAAGTCACTAGGTACGATCTTACGTACTATCGAAGCCATCGAACTTGAGATCCTCGAATGATAGGGTAGTGCCGCTAGTAGGAATCTCTTAGCTATCCCAAAATTTGCGCACTTCCTCGTGGAAGTTTTTATCTATCTACTTACTAAGTCTGTCAGTTCAATTACTGCCAACTCGCTCAGTGGAGTTCAAGTGGCAGACTTGCACTATTTTCGTGAAGAACATGGAGGTCTCATACTGGGGGCTAACGTCTTAGAATCGCTGTCACAATCCAGCATTCTTGACGTAAATAAACTTCCCATTATCGCAATCAATATGTCTCTCGGTTGGGTCCAGATTGGTACCGTACCAACGCAGATGGAACGAGTGTCAATTTTTCACTGCCAGATAGATAAAAACTTCCACGAGGAAGTGCGCAAATTTTGGGATAGCTAAGAGATTCCTACTAGCGGCACTACCCTATCATTCGAGGATCTCAAGTGCTAGCAACAGTTTTGCCTGACTTGCTTTTGAGACAATATGGGACGTTTCATCGTGCGGTTGCTCAAACGTGGCACTGTACAACCAGACCGTAACCAATCGCAAGCCATTTAATCGCTCCTGTTAATGGAGCGTCGCCTCGCTTACAACGAGTTGGTTCACTCAGAGTACTGCTCTTTCATGGCCAAATACGAGGCCCTTGGACAAATGGAGAAAATTGATCAAGACACCGGAGATCATCATTGGTAACTCCTCCTCTACGCAGTGGTTCGGAATACCCCGCAAACTCCGCGTGGTGTTTGACGCTTCTTGGAAGAATGATGCAAACTTATCTCTGAATCAGTTCCTTCTACCAGGTCTACCGCTGCAAAACGACCTGACGCTGTTGCTGCTGAGATGAGCTTTATCACCTGTACATGTTTAGTACGGACATGGTTAAAATGTTCTGTCAAATATGATTGTCCATTCGGACGACCGCGACTTACAAAGAATCGTTTAGTGCCCAACCACCAGCGGCCCGATCCAGACGTACCAACGTACATACACCGTACCCTACGGAACAGACACCTTACCGAAAAGAGATGCTTGCCTTGCTCAAGATTCCAATGTTGATGACATCCTATCCGGTGCAAACTTAATCAGAAGTCATCGCCAAACATGACGAGGTTATTGGAGCTCTGTCAAAAGGTTGCTTCACCTTGTCCAAATGACAATCGAATGATCCGAGCCTGCTTTCCGACCGATTAATTATGGATCCAGACTTTAATAAGTTTTCCTTCCGCGCTACAGTCCCAAAAACATCGTCCAAGTCGAACACTACAGGAGAAGTTCTGTCTCGGAACAACTGTATGACCAACTGTATGATCAATTGTATGATCCCATGGGCTGAATCATGCTAGTGATTGTAGTAGCAAAAGTACTGCTGCAAGACTTTTGTTTAGCCAAGTGCGGATGGGATGACCCGCTGGCCATTCAGTTTGAAAGGCTTTGAGCTGAGTTTTAATACAAACTTACCAGTCTGTCACTAACCCGCATTCTACGTTAGATCTAAACCATCGAAGATTCCAGTACACGGAAAGTACACAGTTTCCGTGCAAATTGAAACTGTGTTCGCTCGGATACAAATGCATCTGAGCTCTCGGCGCCGCATCTTAACTACGAGTTAAGAAACCCGACGGCTCATACCACATTATGCAACCAGTTACCATACCCAGATTCTAATTGGCCGCGGCTCAACTTTTAACCTGCTTGCTGCTACACACTTGTCAGTTTTCCCACTTTCTCGACGTGCTCGTTTACGCCTGGACTGACAGTGCAGTTGAGTTGGCATGGATTCGCGGACATCCGAGCCGGTGGAAGACCTAAGTAGCAAATCGTTTCGCTTTCATCCAAATCGCCGGCCCCAGACTCCAGTGGAGACATGTCCCAGGGCAAGAGAATCCCGCGAACATCGCCTCAGGAGGCATTTTACTTTCCATGCTAGCTCAATCTGAGTTGTAGTAGAAAGGTCCACCATGGCTCTCGTATCCTTGGGATCAATGGACAGGACCATACGAATTGTCAAATAATACCTCAGAGGAAGAGACCCGTCAAACCCACTCTCTGCACGGTCAGGTCGAGAGCGCTTCTTTCGACCTACTTAACTTTTACTCTACGTTGACGCACACACTTCGTGTCGCAGCGTTGTGCGTGCACTTCGCTTTTAGATGCCATCGTGACAGGGACCCTACAAAATATATCATGCTGGAAGATATGTTCTTACCATATTCATTCTATTGGCTTCCCTCCACTTTGGTGGCATATGAAAAGCTGGGGTTAAGTTAGCAAAAGATTTGCTTCGAAAGATCATAGGTGAGCAAGCACTCACATTCGAAGAACTGACCACTGTGCTCGTCCTAGTCGAAGCCTGCTTAAACTTTACGCTGGCACTACCTTTATCCTCCGATGTCTTCGACCTCGCGGTGCTCACGCCATCCAGCTTCATCACCGGGACTTCACTCCTCGATGTCCTAGAATCACCCATCTCAGAAGACACGCTTTCTTTCTTTGCCAGGGAGTGTTTGGTGTAACAGATGTAGCAACGGTTTTGGCGCCAGTGATCTGCACAATACCTGAATAGCACGCAACATCACACTTGGTGGCGAAGCATGGTTCGCATGTCATCGCCCTTCATCCAGGACAGAACGGTTTGGTCCGAGTTGTGACGGTCAAAACCGCCACCTCCGAGTTGTAGTGACAGGTTACTCACCTCTCTTTTTTGCCTATCGACGCGCCCGACATCCACGATGTTGCACACTCTCCGAAAGAAGACTCTAACATTTCTCAATTGGCATTGCATGATGGGCAGTCCCCAATCTTCCAGGTTCAGACCTCGACATCCTAATTCCACCCCTACGTCGTCATTTGGTGCTTTCACTGCGCTCGAAGGTTGGGAGTATGTTTAGGTTAATTTGAGTTTTGCGCATCGACGCCTGCACCGCCTAGATTTTGATTAGCATCTTGCGGTACGCAATTCACATTTGGATAGTCTGTTTCAATTCAAACACCGCTACCGTCCGAAATACGTAATTCTGTACATGTGAATAATAAAAGTGAATTGGAGTAATAATAAATTGTTTTATTTCATAATGTAATAACGATATAGACGTGTCACAATAAAATGATTTGTACCTTTATAATTTTATTGATTCAATAAAATAAATTGTTTTGTTTAAACCAGGTTAAGTTTACTTTACCACCCGATATTCGCGAGTTTTCCTTAACAATTATAATTGAATGAAATTTTATTCGATTGTGAAACATTTGTTTTTCAAATTAATGAGAGTTAATAAAATTTTAATATTTTATTGTAAATCTGATGATTTTAAATCTTATATAACAAATAGTAAATCTTCAGGTATATGAACTTCAATTTTTTATAATTAAAAATAATTGTTTATCTGGCTATAATACCATTTTTATTACAGCTTGAAATTTCTACGATTATAAATCTAAGATTTTCAACTTTCATTTTTACATCATTGAAAGACGATCCGATGAAAAAATTTTAGCAAAAAAATATGTTTTGAAAAATTAGGGGTCCTTTTTTTTATCAGTAGATTTTCTGGCAATAGCATATATGCTGGCAAGATGATATATAACTACAAATGATGTTATCTGTTTTTTTAATTTCATTGCAGATTGTCGTATTGTTGATTTTTTTCGTTCTTCAAAATGAAATTGGCGTCATCTCGTTCTTAGTACGAATTTGAATAAGTATTATTGTTTGTTGTTATAAGTATTCGTATTTATAGCTTATATATACCCCAAAGTATAAGTTCGTATATCAATTTTGGAATCCGTTTGTACTATTTTATCAATGGCCAATTGATTGTGCCAAAATATAAATTAATTGATCATTCAAAAAACTGAATATGTGTGTATTTATTTCCAAGATATAAATTTCAAAGGTTGTTTTGCATTCAGTTAGATCATAGAAAATTGAAAATTAATTAACTTATAGAATTTGATTTTAAGAAACTTTTTTTTTAATTAAACAGGCTTGAAAGAATTCCAGTATTTCTAAAATATTTTAATTGACTAAGAACAAAAGAAAGCACGAAGCGACTATTTTCTTTAATGTGCTGTTTTTAATGAAATATAATGTTTTTCCAGACTGAACAAACAAAACCTTGTTCACTCTCGTGTAATAAACATACCATTTACAACCATTCAAATCACAACCTCACTTATTTTAAGAAGATTCAACTTGTAACAACAGCAATAATATATTAATTTAATGTATCGAAACGACTGTAGCAAATCAGTTTTTAGATCATTCAGTTTGGATATAAAAACATTTTCGATAATAACTACCATATTCTTCGATATTAATCATCCTTCATCATTATCAAGTTTAAGAACTGAGAAAAATATTGAATTTATTTATACAAATATTTATTAGAATCAAAAATATTGTTTAAAAAATTTTATTATTATAATTTATTTTTATTTTGGGTTCAAATTATTTTTAATATTATTCAATAATTATACATCAATTACTATATATTATGTAAGATATAAATTAGATATTAGTTTGATAAATACGCAGTAAAATTCATAAATAGAAATTTAAAATAAAAATTTCGAATATTTTAATACATGTAGAGATGTCTTTATTCAATTATTTACGGATAAATATATATATATATATATATATATTTATTTTTTTGTTTTTTTTTTTATATCTTTAAACAATAAGAGACTCAAAACAAAA
>JABFQD010005219.1:0-10933 GCA_022817045.1 Psix sp. ZL-2020
AATTAAAAAATTATTTATTAAAGATGATCATCATTAATAATGTATGTGCAACTTAATATCACAATTGAAAAACCATTATACGTAAAAATAGAAAAATTTATAAATTTATTAAATCGTTCTCATCATTGATCTAGACTTTTATGTTGTTACATTGAAATTTTGTTGGAAATGTTTCAATTCGTAGTATTTACGGTAAAATTTATTTTTTCTAATAGTTGCTATATGATTTTTCAACTGAATTTTTGTATATTCAAATGTCGTAAAAAAATTGTATATACTATTTTTTCTCAATATTTTGCGATTTTTGGACTATTCGTTGTGTGAACTACGACAAGCGTACCAACTGTGCAAAATGATTCTTGTGGTTGCGATATTTAGATATCGAAGTAATTCGACAAAAAAGGATAGCGTTAGACAATATGTGCAAATGTGGATACTTTTATCTTTGTCTGGCAAGTAATAGTCGTGGAAACGCTTAGTAGGGAAAGTGGACACGAGATGTCGCGGGTGCGGTGATCTCGAGGGCTGATCGGCTGATTGTGACGTAGTTTTCGGGCAAATCCGGGAGCACTCGGTAAGTCCGTGGTTAGCCGAAGTCGGCCGAACGGGTCAATGTCTGCGGAGTGATCGCTGCTTCTGAGGCTTCGTCGTTGGTGGGTGCGTGTGCGGCAGCTTCGGTATTCGGTGTGTTCGCGTAGTGTGTGTTACGTGTTCTAGGCTGATCGCCGAAAGCGAGTTACAGCCGACCAGCAGGCTTGATTGGCACGGGGAAAGATTGGTTGTTCGTAGTGCTCGCGAGCCCCAGGGGCGGCCGCGAGACCGTCGGACAGAGGGCGCAGCAATAGCTGCTGAGGAAGGAGCTGCGCGCGAGCCAAAGCAAATGGCCTAGCGTCGCAGAATCATCGGAGCAACAATTAGTGGAGCGACGGAGTAAACTCTACGGAAGTGTTGGAGCAGCTAGATAAGCAAGCCAGTCGAGGCAGCGAAGAAGCGAGCGGGAGAGTGCGAGTGAGACAGCGGCCTAGAGTGAGATAGAAAACGTCCGAGTGAGCGATCGCAGCGCCACTCGGAGGCAGAGGGCGCTGGTGGGCGCGCGCGGTATCAGGCCACTGTCAGCGGACGACGACCACGCTAGCGAGGTGCAGGGTGGGGTGCGAGGATAGCGCGCGCCATTTTATTTTGGCCGCGAAGCGGGAGCGTTGACGCGCCTTGTGACACTCGGTGACTGCGATGTGAAGCCGAGCGGGACCACCGCTGGCTCTCGCTCGTCCCGGAAGCCCAAGCTCGCGTTGCGCGTGCTGCCTCCGCCGTCGCCGCTATTGCCGCCGCAGCCGCCACCGCCGCCGCCGCCGCAGCTCCACGTCCGGACGGTACGTCGACCGCTCCGCGCTCCCTTGTTCCCCTCCCCAATCCCTCCTGTCCCGTTGCACACGCGATCTCGCGACTCCACGACGTCGACTTTGCGAGCTTGGCTCGCATCCACCGTCGCCGCCACCGCCACCGCCACCGCTTAGCCCTAAGCCTGCCAGAGGATGAGCGGCCGACCGAGGACCACTTCCTTCGCCGAGGGCAACAAGCCGCCCGCCAATCCACCCCTCGGCGGCATGAAAATCAGCAGTGAGTACTAGTCCCCATTGCTCCTGCTGCTCAATTGCTAGTTCCCCAGTTCCTTTCTTTTCTTCTTCCTTCCTTCCTTCTTTCCTCTTTTTCTACCTTCCTTCGCACTTTTCATCTCACTACTACTCAACTCCTCCAAAACCTGCTTAGCCACTCAATTCCATTTTTTCTCCTAGTTTTTTTCTTTATCGTGATCAAAATGATCATTCAAAACAATGTTCGTTATTCAGTCGCATCTATAACTCCTGTTTTCGACCACTCGGAAACAAAGTTAACATGTCAAAATGTTTGGATGCTTTGTGTGACCTGTTGGTAACTGTGCTCAGCGGCTGTTTTAACTAAAGACGAGAACGCAGTATCGTCTTGTTTCGTACTCGTTTGCCACTCGCTAGACCGTCGATTGCTACGCTTGTCATTTGACAACTCATGATTTCATGTTCAACACTTTTCACCTTCAACCAATGACGCAGTCCTCTTTCTACCAACATTTCTTTTTGACATTTATTTTATTATACATGTGCCTGCTCTTTGTTCAATAGTCTTCGCTGATTAACTGATTCTAACCTTTTTTCTTTATATATCACCAAGCTCATGAGGTTAGAACGACGACTGCGATCGATTGTTAGGCAAGAAGCAAGTTTCAGGGCTGGATCACTCACAGGAAACGCGCTACGAATCTGCCGGGCAATAATCGACATCACAAAATAACCAACCAACGTTTCCATAATTTCATTGCTCACATAATCATTCTTATTATTGTTCACAAATATTTAACTCAAAATCAAAATTTCAGTTTTCATCATACTGCGTGGGCAAACCTTTTTTGCCATATTTTTCAATTATGCAGTACAATTCGTTCAAACGTTGTTCTTTATATTTTGATTTGTTTCTTCAAAATATGTGTTTTACCATTTTCACTTTATCTATAAAAACATTTTTTTCTACCTTACACAAAGTGTAACGAATAACTTATAATAGATTTTAATGAGTTTAAATAATCACATTCTCGTGTACTTTTTTATATTGACTTTTTATTGTTACCTAAATATATTAAATGTTGATTTTTAAAAAGAGAAATTACAACAAATCAAACGAAGGAATGTAAATCATATATATGTCAATACATATGTATATCAGTATGGTAAATTGCACAAAATAAAGACTAGAAGAAAATACAAAGTTTTTGAATTTCATAAAAATATACAATTTTTTAAATATATTAGTTTGATCCTTTTATATATATGTATATTGATCGTCGATTTTGATAAAGTTTTATGTTTTATATAAAAAGAATATTTCTTATAAATATTTTATTCTTTAAAAAATCCTTACATAGATATGTTTCAATATTAAAGGAAAAAATGAAACAAAAACATTAAATTATTTTCAACATTTTTTCATAACTTTTAAAACGAACCGTCATTTTTTATTTAAAAGCTTGACTGATAATTGATTGGTAATATTTAGTGATCTCACAGCCAGTTTACTTTATTAAAACTATTTAAAAGCTTTGCCATATTGTTATACTTTATTATATTACAAAGCAGTTATTACAAAAAGTTTAAGAACTATAATTGTAGAAAACACAATTTTCAAACATGCTAAAATCAATGATGGGTATGCATGAAAGGTATTAGCGAAACAATTCAAAAAACTTCAACCTATTTTTTTAATGTAATCAAACAATTCATTTTTAGAAGCTTCTGCATTTCTATATATGGCATGTCTCATGTATGAATATTGGTAATATGATTAAAATTAGAAAAAAAAATTTAAGTTTCTGTTGCATAATTAATATTCTAATGAGATTTCTTAAACCTACACTAATGAATGAATGTTCATAAATCTCTTCTTTTAGATTTCTGAAAATAAAGATATTTTAAATGTTTAGAATAAATAGACATTTTCTATACCATTTAAATACAGTTCCTTCACATATGAAAATCCTATTTTTTTTCTCTTAAACACTTTGTTATATGTTCAACCAATCCCATTTATATAAATATTTGTGTGGAATATTATTTTATAAGATTGTGTGTTTGAAGTCCTAGAAAATGTTAGTAAAACAAACTGAAAAATCTTTTTGAAATGGTCCCTTAAGTGAGTATTAACAATTTTAATATACACTTGTACAGAATTAAATATAAACGAAAATCCTAGTTGAATAATCAATTTATTCAAAAAAAATTAATTAATATATATTTTGAATTATGTAACTTTTTGAAAACGATAAAGTTACAAAGTATATTAAATAAACAATACTTTTATTCAGATAGAATATTTTTTATGAATTTATATGACTAAAGAAATAAATATGATGAGAATTTGTCTAATAACAGTTATAAAATCTGTTATACGACAAGTATTGAATATATTATTTATACTTAAAATATTCGAATCAATAAACTCGTTGAGATAATGTTGACTTATATCGCTCTACAATACATAAAATAATGAATTTTGAATTGATAAACTTAATATTATTTTACAATTAACCGAATTAATCATAAAATAATCTTTTAATAACTTATGTTACTTATTAAAAATCTTGGACATCCTTAAATAAATATTTTATTATTAATATATTGATTCAAAAATGTAATTTACAAACATAGTATTTGAACACGATACTGTAATGTTGAATCTGAGTGTTGTTATAAATATTATGTGTTTCAATTATTGCTAAAACTCATTAAGCCACAAAAATGTTGCTTCGTACCATAATTGTACAAGAAATGTTATTTTTAAATTCGTCAGAAATAGTTCATTTTAGTCAAATACACATAATCGATACTCTGACATACGAGAGTATCTTGAAATTGGATAATTAATCCTTCTTTATATAATTGTTATATAAGTGAGAATACTTATCCTTACTGCGAATTTACATAACTATATAAAATTTCATTAACCCTTTAGTTCATGAATTTTGTATAGCAAAAAACTCTAATTTGTTTTTCAATGACTTATTTGTTTATTTAAGTAATAAAGCACCATCCTTTATTGGAAGAAATTCAATCAAACAAATTTTGATTGAATCTAAAAATTCAAAATCAAGAAAGTGTAACAATTTGTTTATCGTGTGATAAAAAATGAAAAATGTACATTTAATTGACAATGACTTTAATGAGTTTTTAATGTAAAAAGAAGAGTTCTTTATCTTAATAAGTACATAAAAGACAGAAAACATAGCGATTTTCATTTCATTAATACATTAAAAGAGGTGGTACCGTATTAATGATGAATGTAAAAGATGAATTGTTAAGCAAATGTCATTGATACCTTGGCTAATGTTTCGCCAAATCTTCTGACGATCGCAAAACTTTCCGTAACTGATAAAATTTAAAATGACAGTCATGCTTTTCCCCACACATAATTAATTGTTCGCAAGTTAATTTTTTAACATTGTTCTAATGTTGGAAATTCGAGCATTCGCTTCGATCATTAGTTTCAACTGACAACAATAAGCCAAAGATATACTTATCGTTGGACTCATCTGAAAAACAGATGACTTTAAATTGACACAAAAATGATATCCTGTGCCATATTTGTTTGCCCAAACATTATTTTATGACACAACTGAGGTACAAATTTGAGTTTAATCAAAATCAGTTTTATTCGCAAGATAACAAATTTATCTCTACCTTATTTATTGATTCATTTTTGTATCAGACCAACTTTATAAAACTTCTAATTGAAGAAAACGAAAGATCAAAATTGTATTTGAAAATCACGAAATGCAGAAATCTGCTTTACCAGTGCAGTAGATTAGATCCGCAGCCGACCTCAAGAAAGTCAATTATAATCCAGGCAAAGGCGCGGTTCAACGAGCTTGAAATTTATCTCTAACTTCGGAGACTTTGTAACTTGAATATAGTTCTCAATGGAGCAGTTCATTCGACACCGTTGCAGTGACAAAAAAAGATAGAACGAAGTCAAAGTTTGAGAAAGAATGACAACTTGGGAAGTGCGTTTAGTTGGACGAAGTGTCAAAGCTTTCGGCATTTAGCGTGAAAATTGATTAACAATCCATTAATAGCTGCCTTGAAAATCCATTTTCGCTCAATAATCGAAGCCTTTTGCGTGCTCTCCAGCGACACAATTTGAATTCCTTTAATTACTTAATTGGATGACACGATATTTCAGCAGCTAATATCATCCTGTTTACGCGCATATTCGAAATAATGGAATGTTATTTTTTTTGTTATTAAAAATAGAATGATTTGGACAAATTTTTGAGCTTGAACATTCAGGGATAAGCTTGTCGCGCGACGAGAGATCGAATTTATGCGTGGTTGAAAAAACGTGGCTTATTTATAAGTTGGGAAAGGCCGTCGATCAAAAATAGACGAACTGACCAATACTTTTGCATGTTTTGCGCTAATCCAGCGCGCCAAATCGAAACCCCTGAGCGCGTTTGATACTGAATTCCCGTCATATTAAGGCCACATCTCTCGAACACGTTCAACCGGATCCGACTGAAACATTATAGTCACTCATATTGCATTCGCTACTTTAGACCCATCGGTTTAATTGATATTGATATCTTCACTGAAGGCTACGCAAGAAAGTTCCAACGTTTAAGTAATTATATTTAAGCTTTTCAAATATAACTGCCGCTGTTGCTACTTATTAGATCGTATTTTGCACTGGTATTTATAATACAATTGGACCGCGCTTGCTCATGTAAAAATGCTCTACTTCCAGGAAATATCGCAACTCGAAGCGCAACAGTGCTGCCAACTGTGATTATTTATTGGATTGCGCGCTGACTGTCAGTGACAGTCATTAATTAACAGTTACTTTGCATGAGGTACAATCTCAAGCCACGAATTCCGAATTGTTAAGTTCTCATCGACTGACGATCGAACCGAGCAGGGCAGTTGTTTAAATTATTTAACATCACTAAAATAAATTACTAGTGGCTCCAATTGATTGTTGCATGGCAACCAATATGACCGGCAGATTTACCTCCAACTTGTCGAAAACTCGGCGCAGCCATCGAGTACCAAAAAAACGAATACTTGTAATCTTAATTAGCGATCGGGCTTCGCCAGTCTCTTGTTGAATTCGTCTGTATTAATTAAATTCAACTTTGTTTCCCCACTTTTGCCTACATCTTATGAGAGAAATGAAATTCAATCAGTCGTCGAAACTCGCGCAAATCGATACAAACTGGCCATTGTGCGATGATGACGGCTTATTGTCGCGAGATAGTCTGCTTTGCTTTAAAAGATTACCATATTTTATTATGTTTTTTCTACCGTCCAATTTTGTTTATCCAAATTAACTTATTAATTCGAATTCATTAATTTCAATACTTTTCATCATTTTCACAACTCTTTAGTAGCTGTAAAAAATAGTTTAGATTTAAATGAAAGTTAAATATAACAGAAGTTCACAGAAGTTCATTCAAAGAATTTTTTGGTCTAAAATTGATATTAACAGTCAAAGATTATTCATAGTAATTTACGTATTTGTTTTTACCACTTACTTAAATTTGAATATATATTAAAATTAGATTTTAAACAAATCCACGTATTGATCCAAAATATGGATTTGATTTTGAATTTACTCTATTTAAACGAATTACTAAAGTTGTAATTTGTTCATTGAAACATTCGTTTAAATGTTACCTTAACTTTTTAATGTTTTAGTTATAAAATTGCTAGTTATATGTTGTATAAACATTTGACAAACAGCCAATAAATTAAAATTACAAAACTCAAAGACAATGAAATAACGCAGAAAAGAAAATTTTTGTTTGAAAATCAAATTTAATATTTTCTATTTTTTCTATTGATTTATCACCTATCAATCAAAAAGTTTTACTTGCATTATGTATTTGAATCGTACCTCTTTCTTGTTTTACTCTGTCATTGAATGATACTTTGAGATAGATTCCTGTCGTAATGCAATGTAATTTGTTACCAAGAATATAAAAATAGAAGAAAAATATTGAGTTTAGATTTGTTGCAATTAATTTGAAAAGTAAATTTACTACTAAGTCCTACAGTGATTTATTTGTTGTAAAATTATAGTGAAAATCAATGGAAAAGACAAATGTAATTCTTTGTATGTTATCTTTTTATTACACATATATATACATTTCTTAGAAATGAGTTAAATTTTAATATTAATCTAAATATGATATTAATTTGTATTTTGTTTAAAAGTGATATTTAATTACAATATAATTTTTTGAATGATAACCATCGTGGGCCTTTCAGAAATAATAATATATATGTGGTATAATCGACGAATATAAATTTCATGTAATTTAAATTTGGTAAAATAAGCTTCCACATTGATTAGAAACCATCTTTATTAGAAATGAGTAATGTTGTAAATGAAAAAAAAAGTTTCTTAAAAATGTTGAAACACCTTATTGTGAATAATAATTAATATTTCAAAGATATTATAAAATTTGAACTGCTAATCAAGATAATATGTTAACGTAATTAGGGAAATAGTAAAAAATAAAAGAAACTGAAATAAACACATTAATTAAACGGAATCATTCATAAGAAAGTTTTGGCTGACGCATCAAGCGGTCCGCGTGCGTAAAGCAGTGTCAAAGACAATTGACAAATTGGAATGTAAGGTCGTGGAAGAAGAGTCTCTCGGGCGTAACTTTTTGGCATTTTGGGATTGTTGAATCTTGCCAATCTTTCTAATTCTGTTTTGGCCGAATATTTATAGCCAAATCCGTGTCTACATGTGGCTTACGCCCAGTCGCAACGTGGCACTAGCGAAGCTTTTTCAAGCGCGTCCTATCCATCATTTGACGCAGATGCCTGACGCATTGGTTGCTGCGGCAAATGCCACCGAGAATTCGGTTTAACGAACTCAGCTCGGTCAAAAGTGACGCAATTGTTCTGTCACTTTGCTGCGCTTTTCACGCTCTTTTTGCTTTCTCCACAAAATCTTGCACGTGTTCGCTCATTTGCTTGACATTCGATTATTATCTAGGATCACGTATCAGGTATCTGATTGGAGACCTATCCAACCTATGCTTGGGTTTTCCTTCCCAAGAAAGCATTTTAGATAAGTCAGGAAAAAAGGAGTGGGGGTACTGGAATTCGACCGAGGTCTTTTTTCTGACAACTTCTGTAATGCCCAAGTAGTCAACGATGAACCGTCGTGGTTGTTGAGAAAAGTGCTTTATCCGTAGGTCATCTTGATACTTCCGTCATGATGACCAGTAACGCGTATCTGGGTAAAAACACCGACATTTTGCGCTTTCAACTGGATGCCAGATTATCTAACATTGCTCGCAAAAGGAACTTTATAATTAAAAGTAAGTCTTCGCCTCTTGCATCAAAACAAAACTAACCTATATTAACTTTGCAACTTCCTCATTAAACAGCGTCTATCTTTCTCGAAAATATGATTCTCCACTACGTGATGACTCAAGAACTAATGAATATTTCCAACTTTTGGATCACATATTTTTTCATTTTGTCCCGGTGCAAACCGACGCATAAGCACATTTTAGGACGCGCAATAATACTCAACTAAGCAATAATTTATTTTCAATTAATCCTTTCATTTCAATTGTTCTGTTTTTACTCTTCTTGGGGTAACACAAAAATCTTGTGAATTATTTTTTAAACTATTTTGTACGATAAAATCTGCTTAGTAACCTCCCCTATTTCGCTAGTGGGAACGCCGTTCAAGAATCACCTTAAACTTTTTTACTTATCACTGTTCGAAAATTATTTTTATCGTTTTCTTCGCTACCGCTGAAGGCAAAAGTTTATTGAATCTCAAAATGAGTTGCGCTCGACCATTTTTTTTCAAATTTCACTCTAGTTTAATAAGTTCAGTGATGTAACTTCAAAATATAAAGTTACTTTACTTCATAGTCGTGAATGAGTTTATTCAGACAAACTCATCCTTGTTACGTACGCGACAAGTTTGTTTTTCAGTTTTAACTTTGAAATAAACAAAATTGATCTTACTATATGAAGTTATTTTCTAAGGTGTAGACAATTATGTAAGAAACTTTGTTTTCCATTACATTATGTTTTTATCAAATCAAGCGAGTAAATGACGAAAAGATGAAGTTATCTGAAAATAATCGTCGCGTTCTGCAAGGTCTATTTTCTAAATATTCCAAAAGAGCTTTTTACATTTTTAAATATTGAGAAAGCAGCATTGTTGAAACGTGTGGGTTTATTTCAGAAACGTATTGACATTGAATAAATTAGTTTTCTAAACAAGAACAAAGTATCTAAATGGCAATGACAGGAGATACTTCTTTCACTTGCTTTATAACAAGTTATAAAACTGAACGCATTGTAATATTGCATAGTAATTTTGTTTTAACAACATTATTGTAAAACTTAATATCTTGGCAATAACAGCATAGTAATAGTTTCATCTTTCGTAATTATTATTTTTGGTTTACAATGAATGATTTTTGTCTTATGTCAAAAGTATGATTCTCTGAATAGTATTCGAAATGAAAACGTTTGTAAACCCAGATTTACCGTTACGAGCTTTAAACCCGTCTCTCAAAAGTTCATCGAGTCATGGCGCGCATTGACTTGCCCAACCCAAAATGTAATATCGAACGAGAAATTCGAATTGAGTGCAGGACGCCTGGCCTGTGCCGTTCCGCCTTTAAGTAGGCTTCCTAGCTGGCTTATTAAACTCATTTAAGTTCTAAGTTTCAACGTCTAATTGACCAATTTTACGTTCAAACTCAATCATTCATTCACAAAGCGAAAGTGATATTGCACCGATGACACTCTCAATAGCATCAGACCTTTTGTTACCGGTTCAGCTAAATATTTTGAACAATAATCAAATACAAGGCATTGTTGATCTTACTTGGAAAAGTAGTTTTTCAACTAAATATAAATCTTTATTGGAAAGAAAATTGACTTAAAGTTTAAGAATAAAATCAATTTTTGTTCTGATAATAGCATGCATTTACATGTATACTACGCGAGGCGAAACTTATTTTCAAAAGAGAATTATCGTTTTTATCAATAAATCGCATTTGTGCTGAATTGAAATCAAGGTTTTAAGTATTAAACAATGTACACTAATCAAACAGATTATTCCAACATTTTAAGAGCATTAAAATAGTATTATTAATTTTCGTTTTTCTAAAATGCTCACAAAAGTGGCAGTTTTTCCGATTCCAGGAATTTAATGACTCATGTTAATCTTTTGATTGAATTACTTTCGGGGAATGAAGCGCACTCAAACAATGTTTGTTTCCTTAATTTCAAAAAGCATCATATAAAAGAGGGACTACAAACATATTAAGAAAATCAATGAAGAATCTAAAACTAAAACAGAA
>JABFQD010005220.1:0-10933 GCA_022817045.1 Psix sp. ZL-2020
TTTATATTATGCATTTACTGAATGTAACATTTGTTAAAGATTTATAGTAAACGTCTTTTATAAAATAACGCGTTAGAAGAATCAAAATAATACTATTTTATATCTCAATAATATTATTTTATCTTGTAAAATAAGTTTTATATATAATCTTATTTTATATATAAGAATTCATATTTCTATATGAATAAAAATGTATGATATGTATATATGGGACATACACAAAACAGTGTACAATTACACATAAAATGTGTAAACATAAGTAACATAATTTTCAAAAATGTATAGCACATTTCTTTAAACTTATTCAATTCATCTTAATTTTTTTCATAACCAAGTTAATTGACTTAGTGCTTCACATTTACCATTACAAAAGCCATCAAGTTCATAATCCAAACTCATTCCTTTTTTTACCTCAAATAGTAGTTATAATTCAGTTTCGAATATTTTCACCGTGTATAAAGCTACATATGAAATTGTACTTGGGAAAACACGTGTAATCTTATGAATAGGACTCGCGGACGGAAACCCGGGACATAATTACGAACGACGAAAGTCACTTGAATATTAACCCGCGCAAGTGGCGCGTGATAATTGAGAGACAAACAAAGCAGAACAGACAGCGGCGCGCGAGATTTGACATACACGCGTACGCGACCTTATTAAACACGCAGTGTATATCTCGTGTTGTCTGCGGGGAATGCGGCGCGCGCATAAAAGGCAAATGCGCGTTCATCTTGGAGGATTCGCTGTTGGAATGCGGCGAATTGTTTGAGCATAATAACGAGTGTAAACCAGGAGGGTCCGAGGGAATGTACGTTCGGATGTACAGAAGGACCATCTGCGGGCGAACTCCGTGCGGTGGTCAAACCGAGCGAAAATCCGAGAGAGGTCGAAAGTTAAACTAGTTGCGCACAGTAGTTTTGCTGCTGAACAACACCAGGATACACATGCTTTGCGCAACTTATCGCCCGGTCTTTTTCGGCTTTGAGGAGTCTGAGGGTCAAACGACGTTACGTCAATTCATGCAAAAGAAATAACAAATGCAGATGACGATCTCACCGTGACGCGCGTTTGCATAATAATAGAGTCTCACTGGCCGCAACTTTGGTCAATAAGGTTGATTCAATCAACTGACTGCATCGAAACTAGCCCTTTGTAATTCGAAAAAAGAATTCGCTTTTCCCCTAGTCCGATGACGACTCTCACATTTCGGCCGAACTTTTAATTAAAAAAGTAAATGAAGTTCGTAGCCTACTTAGCGCACAAACGACAAGCTTCCAAGTGTGTAATTAATATTTACATAAACAAAACAAAGCGCTAATTGAAATTTCGAAAAGTGCGCCCGAGACGGAGCGAAGTTTGAACTGGCGCGGGCGAAAACTATATATTACACTTAGCACAAATAACGAGCCGCGCCACAATTAAATTTTATAGCGCGCGTACAGAAATATTCACGGCAATATTAGAGCGGACGCAGCGAGTGTATTGATTTTCTCTTGGTTTAAACTTTTCGACACGTGTATTGCATAAAACTAAATCATGGGAAAAAAAGCCCTCCGCTCGAGCACTTAGCGCGCGAACACGCTCGCAACGACTAAACGTTTATCAACAAAGTATATTATAAAACGGTTAAACCATTTTCTGTAATGTTTATTAATCATGTTCACGTAGTAATGAAGACGTAAAAAGACGTATCGCGCGCGCTTTTTTGCGTGCTAATATTTGCGACACACAATTGAACGGCAATGCAGTGGAACGCTCAATATTTAGTCAGCCAAATATACATTCATTTCACTTTAACGTGATGTATACTCTAAAGAGCGTTTTTAAGACAGTTTTAAATACACGTTTCTGCAAAATCACGTACGAATTGAACTGAACATCATATTTTATTAGAATTCGGTAAATTAACAAACATTGTTACAATTCAGACAGGGCATTAAATTAATTTGATCCATGAATATTTTTGAGGTAATAACTGTAGTGTAATCGTTCGATTTGGATTTTTAATTCAAACTTTATTAAAGTTAGATGTAATTTTGTTTGATTCCTGATAATAAACACTGTGTGTTTAATGCGTAAATATTTGTTTCGTCACTTTTGATTAGCAATCCATCAACCGAAACTTCAAATTATAACTAATTACAACGCTTGTTTGTTTAATCATTCCCAACATCGTGATTCCCGATTTTATAGATAAATGTTGTGCGCTAACAAGATACCCGTTATTCAAACTCAAATCTAATCCCTTCTATACTTTTACGCTGACAGGAATCAATTATTAGAATTAGTTAACGACTTTTGATAACCATTTTCGATACATTGAAATAGCGAATTAACTAGATACACCTTCTTTAGTCAATTGAGTATTCAAATATTATTCAATAATATTTGAATTCTAGTTTAGTTAGTAGTGAATGATCGTTAATTCATATCTATAAAATAAATATCGAGTATTGAATAACGCTCTGAATTAAAAAGCATACATTTTACTACTCATTTGCTTTTGATAATTTAACCCAATTTTTTTTATCGTTAATGCATTTTTGCGACATTACATTTTTCATACTTGTCAAATGGTAAATTATGAATCTGAAAAGTATAATTATTATCCACTTGAGCGTAATTTAAAATAATAATAGAATATAGCTTAATCTTTTTTTCTTTAAGAACTCTCATTTTAAATTCAATTAATTGAAATTTCATTTTAAAAATAAAGCTATTCAATCAATAAACAAGGATTGAATCCGAGATAAATAAGAACATTTTTCGTGTAATAATTGATAATGATACTTATTATAGTTGTATACAGAATAATAGTTTACATACAGCGGAAATTTTAATCGTCAGTTATCTACTGCATTAAAATTGTAATAACGTTAACGTTGAATCTTCAAACATAAAATAAAATTAAATTCATAACAAACGATATGTTTTAGTAATATTATTTCCATGGTATATTATTACAATCAGTCAATAATTTGAATGAATCTATTTCATCATTAGATTTCGAAAACAAAACATGTTGATAGTATATAACTTTTTTCAATATCATATCATATTATATTATATTTATTTCACGTCAATGATTACTGTGAAATTTTAAAATATCTACTGCTTGTAACTGCTTTTAAATATTTACGTAATAACAATAAAAATGATGTTTAATATAAATTGTTAAAATAAATAGAATTTACGTTATAAAACATTTGATTTGTTGAAATATTTATTGTAATATAGGCAAAGTACTTTTTTAGTTTATATTATGCTTTTCTTTATTTTTATTATAAAAAATTTATTTTATAGAAATATTATTAAAGGCATTTTCTATCTAATTCTCATTTGTGTTCAGATTAAAGAAATACGCATTGTTATTTCTTCTTTAAACATATTTGGAAAATGTGGAAATGTGGAATGTTGCGTTTATGCATCAATGGCAAGAAATAGGTTAAGCATTCTTTGAATTATTTGATTATTCACTTTATACTGAATTTACATTGTTCTACACAACACTTGTCGAGTAATGCAAATAACTATACAAGTTTCACAGTTACAAACTGAAATATGTATTTCATTGCTATAATTAATTTTAAATGTTCATATGAATGTTAAAATACTTCTTACAAAAAATTACAAATGTTACAATGATCATTGTTTTGACAACAGAAAACTATTTGTTTGATGTAGATGTTATAGTATTCGTTCATATTATGACGTTTATGCCACGATACTTCTATATACATATGAAATAACATCAATATTGAAATAATTTTAAACAAACTTTTTCATAAATACACTACAGTAAACTATTACAATCACATAATTGACTAAAGAAATGTATTTAATTCGAACGAAAGATAAACATTTTAAACAAGTTATTAAAAATGTATTAATATTGTCTAATTTTGATTATATTGTTATAGGGCAGTCTTAATCGAGGAGGAGCTCTTATGGAATGGCACCACAGGGATCCTCATCGACGGCGCTGCCGCTTGTGATAGTGATGGTCTGGTGCCTGCTGGTGTCCGCGAACGGGCTATGTCCGGCGCGATGTCACTGCGACGACGATGCGCTGCGAGCCTCATGTACCAACAGCGGACTAGACGTGGTGCCAATCCAGTTAAACCCCGGGGTCGCCCACATGGACCTCTCAGGCAACAGGGTATCCAACCTGCGCATGGCCTTCGTCTTCTACTCCAGCCTGGAGACCCTTGACCTTAGTTCCAATCTTATTCACACGTTGGGTTCAGAAAACTTCGCACTTCAGGAGAAGCTCGTGTTTCTGAACCTGAGCAGTAATACAATCCACAGTGTGCCCAAAAACGCGCTGGAGGGTCTCAAAGCTCTGAAGACGTTGGACCTCTCATTCAATAACATCACGAATATGGACGATCAGGCCTTCCGTTACACCAGTGAACTCGAATATTTGAACCTGAGCGGTAACTCAATCACAAGTCTGCCGAAAGAATTGCTAAAGAACCTCCATGTCATTCAAACCCTGGTTCTCAGCCACAATTCATTGCTAGAAGTACCCGCTGCAAATTTAGCGTTGGTTTCTGCAAGCATCAAGCAGCTAGATCTGTCAGACAACCTTATTCAAGAGCTAAACAGTAAGTCCCTACCGTCGCTGCCAGAACTAGTGACCTTCAATTTGGCGAACAATGTGATCCGGAGTATCGGTGCTGGTTCCTTCGATGGTTTGCCGAAGCTATTAACTTTAGATTTGTCGGGCAACAACCTGACTCTGGTACCCAGTGCTGCGTTGTCTCAGCTTAGGGTACTATCCAATCTTATGATCAGCAGAAATCCACTGGGTAGTCTACACAATGGCGCATTTCGAAATCTGCTTGAGCTACATAAACTTGAGCTCAACGACTGTGCCCTGGAATATGTACACCCCAGGGCCTTCGCCGACAACGTCAATCTTCAAGATATTGCAATGGACGGTAACCGCGGTCTTAAGGAGCTACCTTCCAGGATATTGTATAGCGCGCGTAAATTAAGGTTGGTAGAAATGTACTCTTTTCTTTATCAAAAGAACAAAATGGGGTCACTGTCCGCTCGAGTAAAAACGTTCAGAAGTCGCGACATTGTTCGTAGCGATTCCACGAGTAGAAGAATAAATATGAATATTCTTTTCGGTTTTGTTTTCGCATGCTGTTGTCCGATGTATGTAGGAATCGCGGAAATTTGAACAGGGTGTAGAGATGAAACTTTTGTGGATATTAATAACCAGCGTCGACTTTTTTCCCTCTTTTACTCCTCATCGTTTCTCAGGAAAAAGCAAAAAGAATTTGTAAAGAGTTTTTTACTGATGGTAATTCAAATTAGATGGTTCTAGAAGATTATTGTAAACGTGAATGAATATGCTACGGAGATCAATAACGGCTCTATTAATACAATAAGTTTTTTTAATGCACACTTCAACACGATCGTCATCGATATTGTAGAACACGTAAAAAGTGTGTTTTTTTATCTTAAGCTATTTTCGCATTCACTGCTACCCGCTTCTTTGAAACCAGGAATTGAATTATGTATGGTTACAATGTTTATATGCAAATTTCTAGATGAAAGAAACGAGTTATTTTGGTTTTCATCATTGAAAGCAATTTGTTTTTGGTTTTTCTTTCAATAATTTATAATAACTGTTTAACGTTTTTGTTCAGTTATATTTACGGAGAGAAAAATATTTAACGAATTCACGAATTCAAAGAATGAGAATAATATTAGTTTTTGAATCGCGTTTAAATACAATTTACAAAATAACTTTAAATAATTTTTGCAGAATAAAGGATGTTTTTATAGAAATTGAATTTACTTAATAATTGAATTAAAAATTGATATAAGTCCCGGCAAACATTATTACATTGTTAGTACGAAGAGCGAAACTTTAGATTAATTGACAATTGTATTAATTGAAATTTCATTTTGGCACAAACTCGCCAAATATAATATACTCTACCTCGATCAGATACAATAACTTATTTGTGACCAATGATTTAATATATGAAAATTGACGAAATCCGGAAATCTGAATTCAAACCTCTTCTCCATTCAAATAATTCATTCACCCCAGAATAGAAGTAATTACTCTACAGCCCAAATTACAGTAAAAAATTCGTCTCACTCCATTTAAAAACAAAAACTCGGGTCCACTTTTTCCTCATTCATCAATTCCCTACTCCGACCTTTCTCCCCACTTTTTTTTATTTCCTCAAACGATAAAATCATCGCACCATAAATATCGCACCCTAAACGACGTATCTCACAAATTTTTAATCCATCGATTGCCGGGGCAATTCCTCGCTAACCCTCGCGTCCCCCATGGGCCAATCGACGTGCGCCACCTGAGGCCGCAGATGTCCAATTTAGGCAGCGGGTCATAAACACGCCGCAGTCTGGCCGGCGCTCGGGCGGAACGGTTGGCTCCTGTGTGTTGATGTTGCGTATTGAAATGCACTTTTGTCTGGTGTAACAGGTGGGTGTCGCTGCGACACTGCAATCTGGCGACCCTGCAGCCAACGCAGTTTCCGGTGGATGGACTGGCGTCACTGCGAGTTGGCGGGAACCCGCTAGTCTGCAATTGTTCCGTCCGCTGGCTTTGGAACGTGTTACGCGCTGAGGAACGGCGCAACGAGACAAAGCTGGAGCTTGACACCCAGAGCATCATCTGCGCGGACGAAGAATTTGAGGGTAAGCCGCTGATCAGCCTCCCAGAGGGCGCTCTTCGTTGTCGCCTGAGTTTCCTGTACCTGTCATTGTCCGCTGCTGGCTGCCTTGCCGCCACGGCCGCCATCTTGATGCTCATTGCTTACGTCACGCGCGCGCGCAGAAGAAAGCGACCCGCATTTCCGGCCCCGAATAGACCCGAATTGCTGGTTTACGTGGGCCGAGGTAACACCGAACTGGACAAAAATACAGAGTCCTACAGCCGCAGACTCATCGCCTGTAACGAGGAGATGACTTATGAGACGCCTCATCGGAAGTCTAGTCGGGACGCCCCGCCGAACCATACCAGGGACTCAAACGTCTATGAAACCCCCAGGTATACCAGGCCCAACCGCTGGGACCAACCGGACCACTATGTTAACCACAGGCAACGCGACGAAGGCGTCTACGCAGTCGCTGACGTACCCGGTCTCAGAGAAGATCTACCAGAGGTCTTTTCCTTGTACCGGATGCGCGCCAATCAACCAAAAAATAACGCTAACCGGGACTACGATTATGACTACGACTGCGATTACGAGCCGCCATTGCCACAAAAACCACACGTTGTCTTCGTTTGAACACTGCCATGGTTTTTGCGTGCTGCTTAAGGTCGTTCCAAAGTCTTATAGTAATAGATTCAGGTGTAAATTTGTTAAGGAAATTTCCGAGATGGAGACAACTGCATGTTGTAGTTTTTTAATCGCTGAACTTTCAACATGGTTCAGTGTTTGAACTAAAACAGTGAGATTTTGGAATTACCTTTAAAAGGTTCTGTGATCTTTTTCTCTTGGAATAGAGAATTCATGTTACTTAACAGCAACAAATATTTTTATTCGAGTAAAGTAATACGCAATCGATTTGAGCGCTGAAAAGTTGCTATATATACTTTATTTAGGGAATAAATATTGAAGTTATTGTGAAGTAACTGAAGTACTTTTGAAGAGACGGACCGGAATTGCCTCAATGAAAGGTTACGAATCGTATTTATTTAACTGTCGAGGCGCTATAGTCGCTTCAATTCCGGGTTCAGGGGAAACAAGTGTGTTGGGTAGAGGATGATTCGAAAATAATATATGTTTGTATTTCGAATGATTTATTTATTTGTTCGATGTTTGGAACAAGATATAGAGCTAAACTCAACCTGTGTAGAATGCTAGTGTTCCTTTAATCAAATTATATCACAATTTCAGTAAATTAGAGTTAGATAAATCATAGAATCTACATGAAAATAAAATCAAAGTTAAATGTATTTAAAAAATCCCACTTTTGAAAGCATTAATTATTTTCAATGTCTTTTTTTCTAAATTAAAATACAAACTCTAATCAATATTTTCATATTATTTAAATACATTATTAATGTCATCCTTAGTCATCTGACTGATTATACAATTATATAAGTTCCATAATATATTCTATCAGTCGCAAACATGTATGGATGTATACCTAATAAGGTTTGGCTAGAATATTTTTCGGACAACGCCAGATACCAATCGAAAATGAACTTAACTAGATTCGAATCGAATCTAACTTAATGCACTTCCGGTTTCTCCACCGGCATTGTGTATTTTCTTTATACAGATTACTGTATATGTGATAGTTTGTAAAGGAAAACTACTTCAATTAGTCGTCACAAGCCCAATATTTTCGATGAATATTTTTAAACGATCACACGATGTAATAAATAGCGTTAAAGATTGTAGATCATAATGTTAGGAAAGGAAGAACTAATAATAACATTGAAATGTCGATTCAAAGTTGTAAGTAGCAGAACCGTACGAATTTATCAAGATGAAGTCGATTTCCGCGGCTAATGACTATTGATTAATTGATGGGCATTATGTAACTCGGTACCACAGAGTACGATCACTGGCGACTTTCCAGGAAGGATACGACTTATTAATTATCAAAATTTCGACTCAGTGATAACGGTACGTTGACCCACTGCTAGTCACTCAAGCATTTGAAATGCTTTGAAGGGTGGGGGTGAAATTGTTCTTCAAAAATCAGAGTCCCATAATCTCCAAAAGTTAATCAATAACTCACTGGAATTTCTGTTATTGTCACGAGTCAAAAGCGAGACTCGCGAACGACTGTTGCGAAGTATTCTAGCGAGGATTAGGGAGAACGCGCCGTTCTTATTTTTCCCGACTGTCACAGATACAAAAGCCCTCCGGTTATGGAATGAGATGTACGACTCGATCGCACGTGCGATAGCGCTGTATATATTTTGGACGAAATGGCGCAGCGATGACAGCTTCAATGGTACAACGGCCGGATGTAATTGGTCGCACCCATTAAATGAAATATCAGTACAAAAGAGATTTCATTTATTCCTCCAAATTAAAGTGCATTCGCACTTTCTGTTAGGGCCATTAATGATCATCGCTGTCTCATTTTTCCGCCGCCAACTCTCCAAACATTCTGTGATTCGGACCAATGAACATCGTCACGCTCCTCGGCTGCGTCTCGCGATGTAACCTCATGGGAATCATTCGCTGGCGGGAACGTAAATGAAAGCCGGGCGTTACTGCGTGGCATTTGATTCCACGAGCTACATTTCTCTCCGTCTCGCCATCGTGTCATTAATAAAACCTGCCGTCTTTTTTTCGAGCGTTTTCCCGCGTTGAAAAATCGACCATCGCAATCTGATGGGAGTGCTTGGCGGTCTCGTCTGGGCTTTCCCATCGCCTTGTCATGGGAAATTTTTTTCTAGCATTTTTTGTTACATTTTTCTCGCTCTGCTGAGACAATTTGAAAGGGAATTTCGTCATAGACTATTACACAAGATAAAATATGTGTGAAAAAACCTACTTTTCAGACCGTATACGTGGGCTCATAACCTGTTGTGCAGTTTTTATTAAACTGGTCTACACCTCTACACAAAGATATTCATAGTTCATTTATTTCTGTTGCTAGTTTTTATGTTAAACAAACTTTATTGATTATAAATCAGTTTTTAATAATAACTCAAAATAAATTCAACTTCTAAGGAAAATTAATAATTAATAATTGCTAGAAAGAGTTTCTCTATGTAAGAAGACCGTCACAACTGCCAATTTTTTTTCTTACTCTCTTGTTAAACAGAGACGATTTCTGATATGACGATGGATACAAATGAAATGTCTTCCGCGATAATTACGAATGCACATTGTACGTTAGCGATAAATCAAAACGGAGTAACGTCACTTCGATGAACCGTTGTGTACAGTCACGCGCATGCGTACGTGCAAGTATCCATCAGGAATATGGCTCTACCGTAACGGTGGACATTAGAACGTGAGTACGTGACCAGTAAGGTGGTGCCCCTTAAATTCGGCCGCTGAAATTTAACCACTGGGTGATTTTAGATAAGCGACTTCGCGAAATCATGACGGTGACAAAAATTTAACGGCCAAACTTTAGTGGCACCGCTCTGCTGGCGAGCATTACTTTGGTACAATTCTCTCTTCCTGCGATTGGAACGGATAATAATAGTACAGATAATAATAATTGTAACGATAAAATTGACGACGATAATAAAGGTGAACGTGTTGCGGGGCGAAGGCTTCGTTGCGGCGGAAGCAGCATGGTTTTGTCTACCGCAACGAAGACACAAAAGATTAATATTTTATACAAAGAGTGACAAACAAAATGTGTACAGTTTCGGAAAATCAAATCTTTTGTAATTATCCGTATGTGCGAGTACATTGCATTGTAACTTTGAACAATCCCATTGTTTTTTTCGTAATAATAAACTACACATAGTCGATATAGAGAAGGTTAAAGTCTCAATTGGAGGGCGTTAATATGATTAAGCGTAACGCAAAGACTCCTAATGAACGGCGCCTCCTCATTATCAGCAAGAACCGTAGGTGTTGCTGTCTCAGCGGTGAAGACGGGTAAATACGTAGCGGGCTTTTTGAGATATAAAAGGGTTAACAGAGTGCAAGAGTCTGCGCGCAAGTCGCAAATGCAGTTAACGAGTATCTCATTCGAGACATGTACATTGAAGCAATAATGAAACGAGATTTTATTAAACATAGGCGTGTTGCATCGACTATACGTATTTATACATATTATAAATATATGCATATAAATATATATATATATAAATATATATATATAAAAATAAATATATATATATTTTATGGTGGTGCGTGAGAGATGGTGATACTAGTAATATAAACAGAGAAAAATAACACAAAGGGCGCGCGAGCAAAAGGGAGCTGGTGATTTAGATGCTCGC
>JABFQD010005221.1:0-10931 GCA_022817045.1 Psix sp. ZL-2020
ATTTTAATTCTTTAAAATGTATCGAAAATAGAATCTGTTAGTTTAATTCTCACTGAGCCCGTTTACTTAATTTAAAAAACCACTACTTTATCAAAAATAATTGACACAATAAACTCTAAATCAATGATTTATTTTATCGTAAACTAACCAATCTGCTTAAAAATAGATTTTGCAATTTTATATTAACTAACTTTTAAATATTTCAATACTTAAAACGTATTTGATTCGAAAGAAAAAAAAAATAAATGTTCAGAATGAATAAATGAAATGAATCTTTGGTAATATTATGTAAAATTACATATTGAAAAATTAAGCTAAATTAGTTCTCGTCTTGCAGTAATAGATTTGAAAATTGTTTCAAGTTATTTTTTCAAAATATTAAAATTCTAACAAAGCGAAACTAAAAACTGATGCTATTAAGAATGATTAAATTATCTAAATTGAACGTAACTCCGTTTGACAGTGTCAATAAAAAAGTAAATTCAAAGTTGGACGAAAAACAAACAAACTATGTCAGTTAACTAATTAAATTGTCTATTATCAATTAATAAAACAAAACAACAATCGAACTGACTGTTGGTGCGGTGCTTACTCAGCTGTCAACGGACCTTATTTTTGAGCGCGTTCCTACGAAAAAACGCCTTGCAGCTCTCGCAGGACACAGCGTTGAAATTATATCCTAACGCGCGGTCGCCACAGACGCCACATATTTTGTTCACATCCTTACTCTCGGTGTCATCATCCATTTCTGCGATTAATCGCTTGTTTATTATCCAACGAAGACCGACATCGTTCGATTATTTTCACCTGGCAAACAGCAAAAGCTCCCTCGCCCCTCTCCGTCTCTCTCACTCTTACTCTCTCTTTCTAGGAGTGATTCGGACAATTTAGCGCATAATTCAACTTCGAACTTTGTTCAACACATACTCCACTCCTCGAAAAGGTTATTTATCAATTAGATTACAAATTTTATCCAACACACCAACCGTGTCTCCGGCTGTTGTTTTGCGCCTGATTTGCTATATTTACGAACATCTTAAG
The DNA here is from genome assembly GCA_022817045.1 of Psix sp. ZL-2020. NCBI lineage: Eukaryota > Metazoa > Arthropoda > Insecta > Hymenoptera > Scelionidae > Psix > Psix sp. ZL-2020. Next base: position 1,042 of record JABFQD010005221.1, read on the forward strand.
ATTTCTTCACGTTTACTTGTTTCAGAACACTGTCGTTAAATCAAATCGCGGCCGATAAGGAGACGAAAATTCAAGAATTTATAAAAATTACGCAACTAAATACACAGCGATGATTTATCTTATCTAATGCGGTGATTAAAATCAATTGATATCATTAGGGAAATAATTGTATTAAAAATCTAGTTTTGTTTCTGTTGAAGTGGAAAATAATTTTATCTATTTAGAATTAGTTATAGATTATATTTATGATTCCTTTTGTAATAATTATCAAGATGGAAATAAAGGTTTTACTTTTATAAAAATTATTGTACTTCTGTTACCAACTGAAAGTATTTCAATTCGTTGATATAAGTTTAATATAGTTTAGTTCGAGACTGTTAGATGTCGGTTTGGTCGCATTCAGTGAAAATCGTGGATTAGAATATTCGATAGATGGCGTCTTTGTTACGACATGAACATCAAACTTACAGTTAAATCATTAGTACTCTGGTAAAACCAACCAATACAATTATATTAAATCATATAATGGTATATCAAGAAACATCAATTTAACGATATCATGTATACATTACATAATCGTGTAATTTTTTCGATTCAAAATACGACTAAATGATTTCCCGATAAAGCAACTAATATGGATGATGAAAAATATAGCAAAAGTATGAAACATACCACCAAATTTTTCTCATCTCACATAGTCATAAAAGTATTTAATTTTCCCTATTACATTACTCGTTACATAATGACATGCCATATACTTTAAAAAGTGAAATTGAAATGAGTATTCATTAAGGGCAAGACTGAAATCGAAATCCAATATAAATCTTAGCCTCTAATGAAGTGCCTTAACGCATGCTTTCTTAAAACACACGCAACGCACTTTTATTTGATCAGAGCGAGACTCTTAATGGATCGATAAAACGACCCAGCGACAAATGGAACATTGGCATTGATGTAACGAGGGTAAATTGTGGGAGGTGTCGAGCCAGGTGGTCTTACAGTGCCTAGCTTAAGCCCTTTGGGTGTCGGCCCCTCATAGGCGTCACCATCGAGAACTCCCAAGAACAAGACAGGGCACAAAACAAGCCAGAGAGAAAGAGAGAAAGCAAGCAAGCAACTGAGTATGAAATTTTAGACATCTTTTCGTCAAGGACGCAAACACTCGAGCGTGCTTCAGGGGCGTAGGAAGCAACGCTTTCTCCAGAGTTCTTGGATGTTGGAGCAAGATTCAGCACGTGGCTGCATGGGTCGTCCCTCGCTGGCTACGAGTGTTTCTCGGCAGGGCGTTCGCCGCGCGATGGGCAAGCCACGGTTTCGCATCGGCGATGAAAATCGTCCTACTTGACTCGACTCCTCCCAGCTCATTCGCTGCGCGTGGTGCGCGCGATAAAGTATCACGAGGACTGTAGATAATGGTTCACTATACTACAATAGTACCGGTAAAATGCTACTTATGGTAGTTCAAATATGTTATTCTAAGTGTTACGTGCGACGCTTAAAATAATCTTATCCTATATGAAGTATGTGTGATGAATTCTTAAAACTAAGGGTGCTTATATATTAAAGTTTTAGGTTTTCATTTGTATGAGTTTTGTTTCAAAAGTAATTTGTATAGTCTAAATGGTAAATTTTGGTCATCGATGGTACAGTGTTGAGTACGTCTCCATGGGCACATCAGTTTGGTTAGTAAGCATCGAAGATATGTTGGGTGCATCGCGAGGTTGAAATTCCGTAATCTTGAATCAATAACAGCTTGTTTTTCTGTGTACTTGTCGGACCTAAAACAAAGACGGGTGCAGTAAGTGCTAATATAAGAAAGCCTATGAGTCTGATATGGTTGCCCGGCTTGATTTGGACTCGAAATTATTTGGAAACCCACCTCCGGGCGTTTAAGGACTTTCGATTGGGATCGCGGCATCTTGCGACCTCGCGAATCAACGAACGCGATTAACCGAGTAGGGGGTGAAATCGGCAGGCAGGCACAGGGGTGGGCGTCCTGTCCCCGCGTACGCCCCTGTACTCCCGGAGTGGTACGAAGCCGGGCTGGCGCAACCACGCCAGTCCAACCAATCATGAGGCTGACGCGACGTTGCATCTCTCTCGAATGCTCGGATCTCTTGCTCCTTCCCCTCTACTTTCACTCAGACGAAGCGGGCGGCCGTTCTCAGTTCGCCTTGTGGACACACCAAGTGAGGCCACGTTTTTGCCCCGGAACACGCCCGTTCTCGTATCTCGTCGGCCGATTTCCCCGTCGATCCAACGTGCCAGGGTACAGTCGCTGCCACTGCAAATACGCCGCCAACAACTGGAAGTAACGCCAAAAGTGCGTCGCCAGACCAACAAAACATCGCCCCACGCTCTGGCGCGACCTCTTTGTCTCGCAGCGACAAGCCTCGTTTCTCAGCTGCTGATCGCTACCGCGTTCCCCCGATCCGGTAACTTCGAGGCCGATCCCGAGGCGCTTCGCGCGTCCATCCCCGAACGCCACGCAAGTCGCGTCCTCGTCGTGTCGAACGCCTCCGAGAACTCCGTTGATCCGTTACGCCAGGCCGCCTATCACTCCCGGCTGGCGCCAAATTTGAATCGCCTCTGTTCCCACGCCGATGCGATTCAACAGCAATTAATGATGATGTCTAATTAAAATTGGCATAACATCGTTTTAAAGATTGAGCCGTGACAATGGTCAAATCGGAATATGAGGTAATTATTCAAAAAACGATTCATACAAAACTTACGCTTGTCATACTTTCAATTGATTTTAGATTAGAGGGTTTTAGTTTTTCTTACTAATTTCACTGTAGACTTTCAAAAAGCTTCATCAATCTGCACCATCATCTGTTCAATTCATTTCCTAAGACATATGATGCCAAATAATACCTTTAACAAATAGGTTAGGTCTTCCTGTAGTTTGTTCTAGATCCGTTATTTGTCATGAGATTAGAAATGCATAATCAAAGATATTACCTGTCTATTTATAGACTTTCAACTTATTCAGTTATCTCGAAAAATAAACATTCGTCAAGATATTTGGTCACGACGAACAGAATAATGTAAATTTGTAAACGTTGTCGCATCAAGCAATGCTTCGCTGTGCTAGTGAGTAGTATCAATCGTTATTAATTATTTTACTTGAAAAAACTGAGAGATGCCAAAATACAGGAAGTTACCCATGAAAGCACGTGCTACCAGGAGTTAGGTGGAGTCCGATGTGCTCAAAGTGGGTGGAGGCTGATACATCGCGAGGCCTTCTACATTATCACGACTCGGTTTCGGGCTTTAGAGGTGTGTGCGTGTAAGCGCACAGGCAGCTTCGAGTGGGCGGGTGCCACAGCGAGCGTGTCCTCTTGACGAGCAACGTCGAATCAGGGGCGTACATACATCATGATGCGCCCCTCTCTTTTTGAAAAAAATACAACATTTTTTAATCCAAATTTTTATGATTTGGTTCAATTATGTAAATCTAAATAAGTTGTGTTTTATATTTGCTTACTATACGGATAATAATAGTCGATTTATGAATTAAAAAAAAAAATAAATAATGACAAATAATATAATAATTAAAAGTAAGAAAATAAACTTCAATTTTAAAATTTGATCACTAAACAAATATTTCTATCTAAATTTTATTACTTTTATATTATTATTAATTTTTATGTTAACTTATTAAAAATATTAATTATTACTATTAAATTATTAAAAATTATTTGTTAATAATATTTTTGATATATCTTAATTTGAAATAATTTATTTATAAAAATTATCAAATAAATAACTATACTAATCTAAATGATCTTGTCAATTGTGTACGTAAGCATTGATAACGTGCGCAGGAGTCTTTCTTTTGTGTGCAACTCGACTGTCGGGTGTATTGGTTGTTGTCCTTGTCATACGTAACAGCATCTGCCTCGTTTGCCCCAACGGCTTTCCCAAAGCTTCTCTTTTTAGACCGTCTGTACGCGATTTCAATGCAACTGTATTGCGCGCGCTGGGCAGCAGCTGCTAAAGCTTTTTCTCTAGAGACGAACAGGAGTGTAAACATGTAAAAGATAAAAGGACGATACGAAGGGCGATTCCGATAATAATTATAAAAATTTAAAGACAATTAATTATAATATTGTAATTTAAATAAGAAAAATAAAAAATATTAATAAATGTAATTGAAGACGTCAAAATTTAAAATAATTAATAGAATTTAATTATTTACAATTTCTTAGGGTTCACTAAATGTTCAAGAAGAAATCGAAGACAATTCTGACCCCTTGCAGATAGCAAGTCAACAGGGTCAAGATGGTGTCGAACAGCAGCAGCAACAACAAATAGAACAGCAGCAGAGCAATGTACCACAAATTCGGTTCTTGAACCCAAGTACACTGCAGCAACTGCAGCAGCAACAAGCACAGCATGTTGGTCAAGATGTTGCTGCACAGCAACAACAAGCACAACAAGCGCAGCAACAGTCCCAAGTTATCACTCTGCAGCAACTGCAGAACTTCGTGCCTTTGCAATCACAACAACAACAACATGATCAACAAAGGCAGCAGACCATTTCCGTCCAGGCGTTGCCCCAACAACTTTTTCAAGTAAACAAAAATTAACTTAAATATATGCATAGATTTGATCTAATATAAAATTTAAGATATAAAAAAAAAACATTTGTTTTTTCGTTGTGTAAAAGATCATACACGACTCTGCAAAAATGAGTTTTAGGTTAGCAGCCCTTAGGGCTGCCAATCTAATCTTCATCTTTTTCATCATTGTGTAATGTATTAATGTAACACTAATGGAAATATAAAATGTGTTTTAGAGTGCACAATTAGTCAGTGGTCAAGCTCAACTACAGCAACAGGCACAGCAGGCGCAACAACAAGCACAGCAGCAAACACAACAGGCTCAGCAACAGGCGCAACAGCAGCAGCTGAGTTACAGTGTCATCCCACAAATGCAAACTGTTAATATTGATGGCCAAGAGGCGCTGTTTATTCCGTCTTCTGCGATGTCGGCAACAAGTCAGCATCAAAGTCAGCCGACGATGCAGTTTGCTGCCGCCGGTAGCCAATTAGGTAACCAGCAAGTGCAGCTCAGCAATCAGCAAGTCCAACTAGCTAACGGGCAAACGATTATTGCCCCGCAGCCAGTAAGCCTAATCAGAGCACCTAGTGTTTTCCCCACGTCAATAATACAAAATATTGGAGGTCAAACTGTGCAACTGCCAACAGGTACTTGTTAAATCAGTGGCGCAGTTAGATTCAACAAAGATGAGCATTGAATATTAAATCATTTTTCTAGGACAAAGTTTACAAGTGCGACCGCTACAATTCCCGATGCAACATGTGCAACAAACCGTGCCTGTACAAGTCCCGGTCACTGCCAGCAACGGGCAGACCGTTTACCAGACGGTTCACTTCCCAGTTCAAGCTTTGTCTAGTGTCTTCAATATGCCTACCACTGCACAAATGATACCACAAATTACGCAGGTGGTTATTTTAAAGTCAATAAGCATTAGAAAAATTCATATACAAACTTAATTTAACTTCATTCAGTTAATAGAGGAAAAGAAAAACAAGTTTATTATAATTTTAATATTTTAAATGCTTGAATATATTAAATATGAATGAAAGTTATCTCAGTATGAAGATAAACATTTGAGTACTAAGATGTAAACATCATTTTAATAAGTTTACTTCATTTTACAGCAAATTCCACAAGTTGCACAAATCATCACGCCAAATGGACAAATTCAACAAGTGCAAATAGCCAATTTGTCACAGCTGCAAGGATTACAGGTCATTAAATTGAATATACTAAAAATTTCACTAATCCTAATAATTAGAATTATATTTTTATACAAAATTCACGTTGCGTATGTATGATGTATGTAAACATAAAACCAAAATGAATCTGCAACGAGATTTTATTTAAATTTTTACATAAAATAACTGTTTGTACAATTAATAATTCAACTAGTTTTTTACTATTTATAACTATTATACATTTTTAACAATAAAAGTAAAACAACATTTATGAATAACATTAATTATATACTTTATAGCGGACTCAAATTGATGTAAACATTGCATAAATTTCATACATAACTTATCATTATTTGGTTATATTATTCTGAGATAACCATTTCTCAAAATAATGGTCTGTAAATGCAGGGTCAACAAGTAGCACAGCAAGTAGCGCAGCAACAAGCTCAACAACAAAACCAACAGCAAGTGGTGCAGCAACAACAGCAGCAAGTACAGCAAGTTGTACAACAAGTTATACAACAACAACAGCAGCAGCAACAACAACAGCAACAACAGGTACAGCAAATACAACAACAAGTACATCAACAAGTACAGCAGCAAGTACAACAACAAGTACAACAACAAGTGCAACAGCAAGTACAACAACAAGTACAACAGCAAGTACAACAACAAGTGCAACAGCAAGTGCAACAATCGCAGGGGGGATCAGTAGCTACACCAGCATCCACGGTTTCAACCTGGAGTACTGCAGCCAGTGCGCCAAATAACGTACAGGTAATTATATTATACATGGTGCTAAATTTTAAGATGACACTTTTTTTATTCGATTCATTAATGCTTCTTTATTATTTTAAGGTTGTTGGTATTCAATCCTTAGGAAGGCCAGTAAGTGGAAACACAAATCTCATCACGAAAGACGGACAAAAGATAGAAGTTCAAACTTTGTCGACTCTAGGAAGGCCGTCTGAACACGAAGTAATCAAAACTGAGGGTGATATTAAGTTTACCAGTATCGATGCCAGTCAACTGGCAAGTGGCCAAGTCATACATATCCCAAGTGCGCAGCCCAATGCGCAGAATAATATGCAGCCAATTACGATAACTGGTTAGTTTTCTATTTAAAACAAACACAATGACAAATATAAATTCGGAAGAACAATTTTTTTAGTTCTAATTTCATTAAGGAAGGATACATAAAATCTTACAAGTTTGTTAGTTTTTAAGAAACTGATCACTGATTTTTCAATGGTAATGCAGGTGCCCAAGGTCAACAAATAACGTTAATACCAGCATCGGCTTTAACGTTAGCTGCACAGCAGGGTAATGTCATGAGAGGAATGAACGTGAGTGGTGGTGTGATGCAGCTGCAGCCTAGTAGCGGAATTAATACAACCAATGGGTTTCTGCAGTCGATCCCAGTTCAAAATATTCCAGGAATTGGCAATGTACAGGTGATCCCGGCGAGTGCACTTCAACCATCCGCAGTACAGACACTGCCTACGGGAGCTGCAACAGCATCTCCAATCGTTGCTACAGCAACTGCAGGCCCAACCACAACCACGTTACATTTTGAATCTGTTGATCAACCTAAATGGCAAATCCTTCAAACGATACAGCCTAATGGAGCCATTACCACTACCACACCAGCAACACAGCAGCAACAACCTCAGCAACACCTCAATGTTGCTCAAAATGTTGTCACTATGGAACCTGATATCAAACAACATCGAAGGAGAATACCTTGCACGTGTCCTAATTGTGGAGATGGAGACAGGTATATTTTATACATTACATTTAAGCATATTTTATATTATTTATAATATAAAATATAAGAAATAATACTAAAATTATAACTTATAACAGTGAAGAAAATTGCTTTATATTGCTGTGATAAAAATTATGCTAAGAAAAAGCTTACAGCTTTTTTAGTTTACATTTAATCAATTTGTTTCATTTATAAATCATTCAAAAAATAACCAACGTATTCATTTATTTTAGGAATCGTGATATGACACGGAAGAGACAGCATATTTGTAATATCCCAGGTTGTAATAAAGTTTATGGCAAGACGAGTCATTTGAGAGCTCATCTTCGCTGGCACACTGGAGAACGACCATTTGTTTGCAGCTGGATCTTCGTCGGCAAAAAATTCACCAGATCTGACGAACTTCAGCGACATCGTAGGACACATACTGGAGAGAAACGGTTTCAATGTCCCGAGTGCACGAAGAAATTCATGCGATCCGATCACCTCACGAAACACATCAAGACTCATACGAAAATTCGCAGCACGGTAACTTGAAACTTTATTTCATCCTATGAAAATAAGTAAATCATTATTTCTATATCACTACAATATTTTACAATTTACTAATATACTTTGGTTGACACAAAAATAATAAAGTATTTTTCTTCCGTGTCTCTTTCATGATCTTCAACTAGGAAGCAGCGACATCGACGCAAGAAGGTTCATCAGACTCCCAATCTTCAAATGAAGAAAAAATAATTATCTACAAAAAAGAGTCAAATGAACAATCCGAGACTATCTTGACCGAGCAGATGAACATTAGCGACAACCAAACGTCGAACCATGTTGCGAACGAATGAACGGATTTTTCTACTTTTCTAGATGAAATTTTCTAACGTTTCAATTCCAGAAATGTTACAATAAAACTGATTCTTAAAATCGCGTTCGAAATAAATCAAGATATAAAATTTATTCATCTTGAATAGTAAATATTCCAAGTCTTCCCAATTTGATTGTAATTTCATTGGTTGCTTTATTCAATCATTTGAACATAAAAACATGGTACATTATGTCAAGAATGAAAAGATGAAAAATCAGATAAAGTTGTTCATATTAAATCTTATTCATAAAATTAAATTATTTTTCTTTAATGGACGATTCAAAATGGTTGATTAAAAAATGAATCAACTTTCTGTTTAAAAATAAAATGAAAGGACTGATTTTTATTATTAATTAAAAATGATATATAAAAATCAGTATCATCTTTATTAAATTAATCAACTTTTCAATCAAGACGTTAATGTATTCATTCTGTAATCAAGTCATTATTTCCCCCCTGAATGATGGTTCTCCATTTGATGTAGTATAATACAATTAATAACTGGTAATTGACACCAAAGTAGCCTTAAAATGAGTTTAAGCGATTTCTCTAGAATTTATTATATTTAATAATTTGGTGCTAATCTTGAATTGCGGATATTTTGTGAATGGAGAACATATCAGTAGTTGAAAATGCGCATTATATTTAAAGAGCATCACATTTGTATGAACTTATATTTATATGATTAGGAAGAAAATTGATATCAATGTGTGACATGAAACCGAATGATGTTGCATGAACTGTACCGATTTTCTACATTTCGAAAAGTAGGAAAATTGGCAAAATCTTTTTGTGTCAATTTTTAATGAAATTTGAATCAACAATTGTAGCCCCGAATGGTAACTTATGGTAAATATTTACTAAAAACTATACAATGGGAATTATGATTGTATAAGTGTTATGAAACATTTTACGATCGAAAGTAATGTCACGATTTATTTAGCGTATTTTCTACAGAAAGTGCAGAGAATTGAGAAGATTATATTTTTTTATAACTGTTGTATAAATTTGTATATAGTGTACATCGGTGTAAAGAGTTTTCCACATTTTTCCACTTTTAGACATTTTTTCAATAACCATGCTTAAAGGAATTTGTTCCACCTAATTAAAATAGTGTTTTCAGACGAAAAACATCAAGCATGGTCTTTTCCGATACAGGCTGTATTACATATTGTTAAATGAAAATAATATATTGTTACAGAGTAAGAAATATATTGATGAAAACTAATTGCTTATTTTTCAATAAAAAATTCCTTTTTCCTACAAACAAATCTATATTATTTATTATAGTATAAAAAAATATACGTATTATATATATTTGAAAAAGTAAATCTTATTCTTTAGAATATTGATCCTTTCTATATTTTATATTGTTATTTTTTTAGATCAAACAAGGATGAGAGATTAGATATTAAATTTGTACATTTTATTTCAAAATCACTTTATTCTAAACATTTAACACCTACTCGTATATTAACGTACAAAGTACAGAAAACAATTTTTTATATTA
>JABFQD010005222.1:0-10929 GCA_022817045.1 Psix sp. ZL-2020
TTTCACTTTGAGATAATCGATTGATTTCTTCTCTTGCATAATAGTGTATTATGAAAAAGTTATTTCTTCGAGTTCCACTTTGTAGAATAAAATTCTGCTGGAGGATATTAGGTCTGCTAAACTTCCTCCAAAGAGTAACATAATAGTATGTTATGCTACAAGGGGGAAAAACAAGCGATTATTTCTAGAGTGAAGTGACCGCACGAGACGAAACCGAATGCTTATCACTTAGCCCATGGTATAATTGCTTGGCTCTCCCTCCTGGCGTATTATATTTTTGATATAATATTTTATGTACTCAAGTTTATATACTCTGTGTTTTTCATAAACTATTTTTAGATTATGAAACATGTTTTCACTCCCAAGGCAAAGTTTCACATCCAAGACCGTTATTTTCTTTCCCAAGACGCCATTTTCTCATCTAAGGGAATAAAAAAGTGTTTCATTCCCTAACAATAGGCTATGAAAAAAGCAGTATAGGTGCACTTGTTATGCAACGAGGTAGTAAAATGAGCGATTTCTTCCCGGTCAGTAATTGATCATTTTCTTCCCTTAGCGTACACAATATTTTTCGTCAAAAATGCAAGTAAAAACACAGCCGCTTACTCGAACGATATTTTATGTTCAAGAGGAGGTAAAATATATGTTTTACTCCTGCAACCGTGCATTTGCTCCCGAGTGAATAAAATCTTTCTTTACTGCTTTCACTTTACGTATTTCATACGTATACGTGTAAACAAAACATAGAAGGAAACATGGGGAAACCTATTCTAATATGTGCCTTAATTTGAGCTAAGCAACGTACAAGTAATTGTGTTTTTTGTGAATTTATAATGATAAAATCACTTGTTCGAAAAATTGTTGATAGGCTGTTGTTCTCTATTGCTCTCTCTTTTTTACTTTCATTATAAATAAAATGTTTTCTTGAAAAGATGTTCATTGAACTACAGTTTAAAAATTGACAAATGATGTTACTTATATAACGGAAGTAACTAAACAAAGTAATTAAGCAACATACTTCAACATAATCGGGTTATAATTAATATACAGTAAATATTCTCAACTTACTTCACTTACATGAATAATACGATTAAAAACCTACATGCATTAGAAACAACAAAAAATAAAAGTGAGTAATAAACTTTGTTACTCTCAAGGAAAATCATCCAATAATATCAATCTGAATAGGTCGGGGACAGTTTGGAAATTTTGAATAAAAATCGTTATTTTTATTGCATACGATTTTTATTTCTTACTCCCAAAAATGGGTTAACATGACATGACATATTATTTGTGTGTTGAGGAATTTAAGATAACTTTTGTAAGTTTTCTTGAATTCGCTACTGTGACGAAAGTATAATAATGATTTGACTGTACATTAACTGGTATTCGCGGTCTTTCCAGATGAAAGAAAACATATTCCTTCTGAAACACGGAAGTCTTTATAGGTAAAGTTAAGTGACAAAAATACCACAAGACACAAACATTCATTAATTTTCTTAGTTATTGTGAATTTAAATAATTCCGTCGTGTATCAATATGTCAAACGATGAAATAAAACCTATTATACAGTTTACAGTTTGTTCTTCACTTAATTTGCATTTTGAAGAAAAGAAAGAAAACCTAATAAAAGTTTGAAAAAAGTTTAATAGACAAAAAATAAAGAAAACCTGTTCTTTTAATTATTGTATACAAACATATGTAAATAATAATTTATATAAATATCTTATTGATCACATACATACCTTATATACAGAAATGGATTAGATACGGAAAAAATGAAATATTGCAAAAATAAGCAGCTATGCTATTCGTACTATAATCCAGTATTTATTGTGAAAAAAATATTAGAAATATTTATGTAAACTTGGATACAAGATATGTTATTTTAATCAGCTTATGATAAATTAATCTCCTCTGCTTATTAGTAAACTGATGTTACAATTTCATGAATGGTACAACCACAGATTTGACAAACACTTATTAGGAAGTACCATTAGGATTCTCGCAGTGAAAGTACATTGCCCTATGGCACAGTAATATGTTATACCTATTCTACTATGTAGACTGAAAAATACAGGAAGAGGATATATCAAAAATTGTTTGTAATAATTTTCTACAGATTTCAATTTCATATGAAAAATTTTGGATTTTCATTTCGTATTTAACATGAATCTTTATTCAGAGCTTTACAAAAAAGCAATTTTGAAGATGAGTTCTAAAATGTTTCGTCGTTGGTTTTTGTTTGTTTTTTTTCAACTCGTTTTTTTACTTTTTTTTGAAAGATACAAAATAATTTAAGAAAAAAATCAATTTATATTTATACATACAATTCGCAAAAATATTGCAAAAAATACATTGCATGAAATATACTTTGAAATAAGTGGCTTTTTCCATATCTTAAAAATTTTATATATGTCCCATAATTATGTCGTACTAATGTAATGAATTCTCGTTTTCTTTTTAGAATTTGTAATATACTTCTTAGCATAATAAGCAATAAGTATAATGTAAATTCAGGTTTATTGTATCGCTCACTGAAAAATAATTTTTTAATTCATTCAAAAGAAAAGGTGTTTTGGAAATCCATATGAAATAACGTGTTGCAAAGATGATTTTCTCTTGCACATATTCAGATCTGGCACAATTTCTCTGGAATCTTTTTTATTTCAGTTCTTTTGCATGAATATTTGTGATTTTTATGATATTTAACAAAAATATTTACATTTTATAAAATAGTTCCAATGAAAATTACAAAAATTGCTGTAATAACGATTGTTAATTAAAAATGAGGAAAAAATTATTACTTTATTTTAAAATTTTACATATATAAACATACATAAATAAACGAACGTAACTAATAAAATATTTTGGTGTAAAATGTGTATTTCACTTTTTTTTGTTTTTAATTTTCTTTTTCTTCAACATATCATTATTTATGCTTGATTCTTAAATTAACTTTTTTTACTATGTAGTAATTGTATATTTTACTTCAATGATGTCCAAATTTCTTAATCCAAGATAAATGCTTATTTTAGTAAAATACAGGTTTTTATTCTATTTTGTAGAAAATAATTCAAAGAATGGTTTTATAAATTAATATGATTTTGCACACTCTGCGTATAATCCTACATCAAAATGGTTTGAGATATTTTGTGAACAAAGTATCGGTGGAAAAATGTTTGACCTCTCAGTTATAAAAAGTGTTTTTATATGAAAACATTTTGCGTGTTTCAGACGTGAGAAGATCTTATAATAAAAGATAATGTAGGAGCATGGTGCGCAAATGTATTCTCGTATTCTCATTGGTATTTGGCATTTCGTTATAAAAATTTCTCAGTCGTTTTTCCAATACTTTTATTCGGCATTCCATCTGTAGGAATAGGTATTTTATCATCGCTTCGACGACATATCACATCAAGTATCGATTTTATGATACTTGATATATTAATTATCCCTGTTCAACGATCGACAATTACTACTGACCATCGACTCAGTTTTCGTAAAATCACATATTTGAGGTTAAATGCCTCAGTCGTTTTTCTCTCACACAATTTAATTTTTTTGCAATTATTCTTTGACCACAATTACTTTTGTTTATGTTGGTATTATTGTATGACGCTGAAAACTATTTTCCCATGAGAATGAAATCAATGTTTTTTTTATTGTTTATATTGTTTATTATTTAAAAATGTATTCAAAATTAATTTCATACAATCAAAAATCTTAAATACAAAATAGTGATTTATTGAAAAGTATTTATTAAGAATAATGAGCTGTCAGAAAACTAAAATGTGCGAGTGAGAAAGAAAATCCCTATGGCATCTGACCTTAAGCGGACATTGATTCCCGTGATTCCAGTTATCATCCTTGAGGAAGTTTATATATCTACTTTTATTTGAATATTTATCATTAAATTTCGATGTTTTATAAGCTTTAATTACATGATTTTCAAGCAATGCGAGTATTCAGCAACGATTTATTTTAATTATACAATTATAAATGCTCAGAAAGTGATATTATTGTCGGACTTTTTAAGTATCTTTAAGAGCAAGCTGCGAAATATGAATGTCTCATTAATAACAAGTTACATGTATACTTTGTATTGAAATATTTAATATGAATTGAAATACATTTTTGTCCAGTATGAATGATGAATGAACAAAAGTATCGTTTTTAAATTTCCTCAATGTTCTTAATGTTTAAGATAAGTTAAGAAATTCTATAAACATCAATAGACATTTGTACACGGTTAAAAATGGCCAAGAAAAAATGATTAAGATTTCGATCAGTTTTGTCACTGCCACTGCTTTTCATAAAATAATTACTTGTATTAATTAAGTTTTGATTTCTTTTAACTGTCAAATAAAAAAATAATGTAAATTAGTTGCCGTTTTGCTACTGTCACAGTATCAGCGATAATTGCAATCGGTGATTTTATGGATCATCATTCGGATCAACGATCGCCTAATTAACATACATGTGCGATCACTGACATCAATGGTCCTTGAGATTAAAGAGCCTATTAACACTAGAATCAATAATGGCTAACAACTGACGTTTATCGATTTCTAAAAAACATTGATCACGACGCGATTGCGATCCTTAAACATCAACATTTGGTTTTTTTATACTGTAAATTAAATGTTTTTCTGCATCTTATTTACATCTTATGAATATTGCATTTCTATATTTATGCCCCTAAGTTTTCGCTATTATTTAAACACTAATTAATGTATTTTAAATTTTTATAAAGGGAACTTTATTAATGTTTCAGAATTAAAATGTTCACCTCTTCCTGAGGAAAATATTCGATAAAGTTGTAATTCAATGGAAAATGTGATTTTCCTCCATAGGAAATGATCGAGGAAAACGTAGGAAAAGAACATTCTTACTTAAACAGTCGGAAAAACGATGTATTTCTTTCTTCTTTTTAAGGAGAGAAATTGCATTCCATAAAAGCACTAGAGTTATAATGAATTAAAATTGAATTAATTGTATTTTTCATTTCCTACTGTTTATTTCCCTTCCTGTGAAAGTCATCTTTAATCGCGTAATACTCATTAATGAAACTTCTCCGTTGGAAAATTTTACAACAAAAATTTATAGTGACACTTCGTGACACCTTTCTATTGAGAATTAAAATTGTAGTTTAATATTTCCTGTCTTTTCAAAGTTTATCAAATATCGCGATGAGATTATTATTTTGCTAAACTTTGTTTAATGTTTTTATCATACTGAAGATATAATATTTGAATTTATAAATAGTTTAATTTTATGTTCGTTAAATAAAATTATAATTTTAATTATTTTTTTCAATTATTATACGTAGAGATTAATTACATTTTTGCAGTTTGTGATGATCCATAGAACTTTTGTATAGTTGCTATTATTTTTTCTTTTTAACTTTGAGTATTTTTATGGAACAAAATGGATAACAATACCGTCCTAATAAAAGTTTCAACTGTAGTTGAATAGTATGCTATTTAATATCTCAAAAATATATCATTTTACATGATTTTACGTCAATAGATAGTATAATTATACTGTTAAGATATCAAAGTCTCAGAAGTGTGAGAGATATAAGAAATAATGTTTCTCTATGAGCAAAAGGATAGAAGACAAACTAGATCGATTTCCTCTTTTATCCAGTCATAGCTATAATATTATTTTACAAACTTTCAAAAATGTAAGCAAAAATTTATATACGTCTTCATAATGCTTTCTCATATAATCAATATTTCTACTACCATACGCGTGAATCCTAAATTTTTCTACAAAATATATACCCGAAAATCTGTTTTACTTTCAAACGAATATTTTACGTAAAAAATAAGTGTTATAATTGTAATTATTAATTTATCATTATTCCATTATTATGATCAATTTTCCTCTAATTCGATATTAAATTGCAATTACCTTGAGTAACAAAAAACACAAAGATGTCGCTTCATTTCCACGATCTAGATTCTATGTTATTATAATGACAAAGTCTGATTTTTAATATTTGCAATAAAATGATACGACAATATATGTAATGGAAATTCGCATTGTAATAGGTGCAACGCGTTCTTGACATATCGTGTTTTTGTTCTCGCAGGTCGTAGATATAAATTAGCTTTTTGAATGCCATTTAACTACGCTCATGATGACATAAAACTCAACTATGAACTAAATAGAGAGAAATTCTAGAAAAGAAATTTCCATAAATATATCTCTTCGCTTGATAATGTCAATTTAGAAGCCTTTATGCAAAAATGTTAATCAGGTAGCTATGCGCACAGCTAACTGATTTACGATCACGCAAGTTGCGCACTAAACTTATTACGATTACTTAGAAGATAATGCAGACAAGGAACAACGTAAAGAGAGACTCTTAGGAGTATATTCTTGGGAATGTCAGCAGACTGCACATGACACTGATGAAAAGATGGATTGGTTGCTGCGTGCTATAATTCAGCAGCATTAACCACAATTTGTCGCAGTTTTTACTGATCTTGAAAATTGATATCAAATTCAAGGCACATTTAGAATTTATATCGTGGCAGTAGAAAGTTTACACTGAGCATTTTCTCTATGTACCAAAAGGAAAGATGTCACTAGAAACAGGAGTGCCCTTGAAAAATACTTCGGCAAAGGTTAGATTCCGAAACAGTACGAACATTCGTAGAAATCAGGACGCCCGAGAATTTTTCCTATCATGGCGAGATAAGATGCACATTTTTCGGAATTCGACTTTCTTTCATTTGCGTGTGACAGTTTATTTCATACAGCCGGAGTGTAATTGCAGTTTCAATTTGTACGATATTTCTTTATCGTGATTTTTAGGCAATATGAATTTGATTGCCATTCTTTGTTGAATTAAAGTTTGAATCAGACATTCAGTTGGTAGCTTAGCGTTTCAAGTTTGTTTTTTTACACACTGCAAAAAAATAGATTCCAAAGTTTCTCCCGTATGGTAACTATTCCATTGAGATTGTAATAAAGCGCGGCAAGTTTTAATGCAGTTTAAAATTACCGATTGCACTTAAAATTCATTTTTTTGACGTTTATGTAAACTTGTTTGCGCCGCAGTATCATCCGAGATGTGGAAGTTATTTTTGATCTTTCCTGCAACAGGATTTGAATATTATTGTACAATCAATTCTGCATTATTCATACGTTGCTACCGTAGAAAAACCCTCAGATGATAATTCTGAATGAAAAAAGTTATTTTTCTTGTAATAAAAAATCGGAACATCTTAAAATTAATTGAGTAGCCTGAAGGTTATGAATGATATTAACTTCGCGCTATTGATGTAATATTCCATTCAAAATTGTCATATGAAAGTAAAATAAATCTATATGGTATGGAAAACATATGAAAGCTACATTTAATTTGTTTATTTTATCGAACAATTGATCATCACATATTTTATTTATTACAAATCTCATCTCGAAATAAAACACATATCCTAATACTAAAAAATTCAAATCATAATTTTATGGTCTGCCAAACGCTAATTTAATAGATTTTTAATGTGCGTGAGGTGAACAGACAAAAGATTAAATGACAATGAAAACGAAAGTAAAGAGATTCAATAAGGGGATTCACCGTAAAGTTCACGGTGGTTTATCAACAAAAGTTGTCCGACGTGGATGTTCAAGTAATCTAACTGTTATATAAGAAGAGAAAGTTGAAGGAAATTGCTATTTACTTATATATATTAGGAGGCATAAAAGTGTTGAATATGTGGGCTTTGCACAGTACACGCGAAATGTTATTTAATAATTGATAAAACTGAAAGTAAAAGATCATAAATTATCATCCAAACACCGGTAAGTGCTATACTTAAGCTTAAGTTCAGCGAGACACAATCGACAGGCTAGACATCTTACGAAGGCAGTTCTGTTCCTATTACTTTCTTTTCTTTTTGCATCTTAACTCACTTGATTTGATGTTCTAAGCCATTTGCTTGGATGCTGCTAACAAAAGGTTAAAAAGAGAAAATTCATCGTTGAAAAAATAATATATGGGCCATGAAAACGGCGGCTGACTTTAATTTATGTTATCACATGACATAAAAAAGGAAGACATAAAATGGAAAAAGGAAATCAGCTGATTTATAAAATATTAGAACATTGTTTTTAGTTAGAAAGATTTGATTAATATCGCTTCGAGAAATATAATTCCGTTTTTTAATTTTACATTTATGTAAGAAAATTGAATTTGTTGCATATGATGGAAGATATGTCATCGTTGTATTTGTATATCAACCTAAGCATAGGAAAAGAGGTTATGTGAAATAGAGTTTCGTTTATTATTGAATAAAGTTACTGTCGCATCAATAAACACAATTACAAATTTTATTTTCAATTTCCATTATACATATAATAAAAATTTAAATTGAGTCTTGAAATAGATTTCAGATTTATTATGAAAAACAAAACTTTTTCATAATTTATGATTCCGCATTTACAACAACCATTTTCATGATTATTCCGTTTAATTCAACTGATGTATACATTATATTCAAATACTTAATTACATTGTATAAAATATTATGTAAGTTAGTGATTAACTTATGATAACGTTGCATTCATTTTGTTGCTTTTCCTACACTATGGATATTAATATTTAATTAGTAAGAATAGTGTCAATTTTAATAACCATACCGGAACTGTTTCGTAATAAGTAATGTGTCTGTATTTCAGTAATTGATCGTAATAAATTGTGCCAACAAAAAAATCGCACAAAATCGACGTCTCTTTTTCAGTCACAAAAACCAACTCAAAAGTAAGATATAATTTAATCGGCAAACAAATTACCCTCGCAGAAGTCGTCATTTTCATCAAACTCATTATTCAACAAAATCTGCCTGTATAATAATAAATCAACATTTCATCCTTTTATATTACTCGTGAAGCTGACTGATATGCATTGTGCCTGTCTGTAAAAACAGAATGTAAATTGAGCTCGCGATTATAATTACTTGCAAATGCTAATTAAGCCGAAACTAAGAGCGGTCTAGTTTTTGAAAATGTTCTTTCGCAGTGCGTATAGAACGTTCTACTGTTTCCTATTTTAATCTCAAGTTGCGGACATCAAATGATGTGTGTATGTGTTAGTTCCTGCCAGTCCAGCATCTTATGGGAAAGATATTCCCAGCAAATCAATGAGATAAGTGTACTACCGGCTTAGCGTGTGACTTAACGTAACCGCCGAGATAACTGCAAAGGTACAGCGGTTTACATAGAAAGGTGATCGCGCCTGGTCATGCAACTTTCTCAGAGTTGGCAGATTACAAGTGTGGAAAACTTTTGCTAGGCTGTTTAAATCGGTGCATCGTCAGTTAAGTCAGGATCGCTCGATGGTAAGGACCTCGAGGTGAGTTCCCTTAAGCTCGCGATCGTTGATCCTCCTACCGACTTTTCTTCGAGTAGCTACTTTTCGACCCCAGTTTGACTGATTTATTCAGCAAAATGATCCGTTCGGAAAAATCTGTTATGTCACTCTTACGCAAATCGCTTCTTTTTTGCTTCTGAATAAATTATGTGCGTTGTGTTTAAGATAATGTCAATATCAACATTTAAAGTGATTCAATCGACAATGACGTGTAAGTCGGAATAATCATTTCAAAAAGTGAGCGAGACCAAATTATAGTTTTATTCTAGCCGTTATTATCCAATTGTTAGGAAATGATGTAGTTGTAATGAAGTTTTTGCAAAAAGTTTACGTGCAATTGTTTATTTTCTTAACCTACGATTTATTGACATTGGTTGGCTCAAGATCATCGGTTACACAATAAATTTATCCGATTCTTTAGAAATAAGTGTCGTGCTTAGGTTCTGCATACTCAGCGATGCACATGACGCCGGAACCGGTCCATCTAGTTTTTAGCATGCAAGGTCTTGCACGCTGTCCATGAATCGGTGTAAGCTCGCAGTTGTAAATATAAATAAAAACAAAGTAAGACGCTAGGAAATGTTTTTGTTTTTCTTTAGCAAGTTTTTATTATAGATTCCAAGTTTTTATATATTTGCAGTGAATATTATACACATTATCTTTAATTTTATATCAATATTATATGTTGAATAAACATTTTGTTTTTCAAAATAAATATCAAGATAATTTGCAAACTAAATTAAACAGACGAAAAGTAAACTAGTTTTAACCTACGAATAAAGGTAGCCCAAGAATTTTTTTGATCTATGTATATATTTAGTAATTTTTTGTACAACGCGTATTAATAACATAATTATATGTTGAGATATTTTTCAAACATAAATTCGAATATAAGCACAATGTTTCGAATTCTTTATGTGTGCATGTTTTTTGTTCGAGAAAGTCGGTAATTCAAAAGACTTTGATGATCATGATGCTATTGTTTCATGCATTCATATCAAAGAACATAACATATAAAGCGCGGGTCTTACAATTTTTTCGCAATATTCGCATTTTCACGAAAAGTTTGTAAATAATGATGAATAAGTTTTGTTCTTAGTTTGCTCTGTATTTTCAGTTTAATTCTTATCACGAATTTTGATCAAATATGAAAATTCATATCTTGGCTGTTTTAAATATCCCATAAATTACAATAGTTCTCATTGTAGTTTAACATTGTGCAAATGTTCTCGTTTAAAAAAATATTGTCAACTAAAAAAGAAGATTAACAATGTTTCGTTCTCAATATGGAAAATGTTTTTTGACATTATGATGTATGTGTTTTTCATTTATTTATGTTTTCTTTCCATACAGAACAGTCGTTTATACACACGAAAAGATTCCGTCTGAATCTGATAAAATATCGCGATATTTTATAGACTTACTGATTTTATAACCCATAAATACGGAAAAGTCTTAAAAAGAAGAATCAAATTTTCTGGAAACTCATCCCCACCTTACAGTCTCAATATCGTTGATGTATGTTTTTATTTCAAATTTACAAA
>JABFQD010005223.1:0-10929 GCA_022817045.1 Psix sp. ZL-2020
ATACATATGCCATATGTATGTCACATAATCATTTCCAGATGCCCTGTCCAGGCATCTGGAACATGATTCATAGCACCAGGTTGATGGACGATCTCCATATCATATCCTATTAATTGCATGCGTTCTGTCTATTCCATTAATTACCAGCGTGGTAACCGATCCATGGGGTTTTTCAAAGCTTGACACTAATGCAAACTGCTGTGGTCAGTTATCACGCTAAAATGGTAACCTTAAGGTAAGGTCAAAATTTTTTAATTCCACAGACCAGGGCAAGGCATTCGCGCTCGGTTGAGGTGTAGCGGGTATCGCGATCAGACGATTCATTCAAAAATTAGGAAAAGCCAGAGTTCGAGATTGAGTGAATCTAGTTTTCAGGGTACTCACGAATTTTTCCTGACTTTCATTCTAGTTCGATCTCCTACTGGCTTTTAAGAGTTAATACAGGGGCGTTAAAATAGAAGAATAATGGGGATGAAACGGCGGTATCAGGAGGTCATTCTTAGAAACTAGCATTACTGGCGAATATTCTGGGATGAGAGAAAATTCAGAACCGTGGCTTTATTCTCTCGAATCACGTGACAACCATCTTTATCAACAATAGATTTGAGATACAAACAACCAGACTCACATTTGTTTAGGTTCAATGTCAAGTTAGCATCGCGGATTTTGGAGAGGGACTCAAGATCCTCGTCAAAGGTCTTACTGACAATGATAATATCGTTTAAGTTTATTGAGAGACGTGGTGCCATCTCTGGACCTATAAATCTTTCCATGAGCCTCCGAAAAACTCCTGGGATGCCAGATAGACTGTAGGGCATACGTCCGATCTGAAATAGGTTTATTCTCGGGATGGCAAAAGCGATATATTTTCTCGAGAAGAGTTCCATTTTGATTTAGAAATAAACTTGGCTTAAATCCAAAGTTGAGCTTTATTTGTCGTAAGGGAGCTGATCAAGGATGCTAAGCATGTTGGGAATGGGGTAGGGATTCTTCTTACTGATCTGTTAAGTTCTTGATGGTCAATGCAAAATCTGTATTTGCCATTGGCTTTCTTGACTATAACGACGAGGATGCTCCATTCGCTCATAGAAAGCTCAATTATAATCTCTTTCATCATTAACTAGGTCCGCCAGAAGTGGAGCAAACCGAGCGAGGAATCTGAGGGCAAAAAGTGAAAGTGTCCCCAGAAACTCCGCAATTCGAGCACTCTGGTCACACCTGACCAACGGCAAACCTCTGTGTATGGTCCTGGCTGGGCCGTTGCTGGGCCACTGGGATTGTTTGAGGTGGTGGTACCAATTGAATCATTAACGGTGGGAGTCTTTGCGCCATTGACTGCCTTGCTGCTGGGAAATTAAACTTGGATTTGATGCCGACAGTCTATTGCGCCATCTGGCGGTTCGGGGCAACACTTTGATTCTTAAGTCGTACAAATTCCCTTTTATGTGAAATGGCAGCCGTTCCCGAAGAAATAGAGGGAGAGCTACTGGGTCTGGCTTCACGGGATTTAAGGCTCTGTTTCTTTCCCCGGGACTTTTTGGAGACAATGCTGAGCGGTTGTGTAGATGCAGTACTAACAGGAGCATCTATGGCAACTAGAGACCCAAGGTTTCGAGATGGTCTCATAGACGTGCTACTGGTAGGATCTCTCGGAGTAAATTCTGGCAACAGGCTATTCAGTTTATTCGGAAGAGATCAATATTGCTGAGACAAAACTTCGGCAACTTTGATCTTGACTCCGAGTACCTCCAATTGGTGTGGTGTATATAATCTGGATGCAGATTATTATAGGCCCGGTCCAAATGGTTCTCCTCGGACATTGGAAGGACCACGTATCCCTCGAAAACACTCTAAATAATCAGCGATGGGTTCACCTGGGACCTGGGTACGGCGCAGGATCTCGTTTTGAATTCGCTTATGGAATCAGGGCCCGCTGAACCTCTGTCGAAAGAACCTGACGAATTCCTGCTATGTGGTCCATTATTTTTGGTGATTTTTTTGCCGATTTCGAATCGGCAACAGTCCACTGGTCCAGGGACGATAACGGAAACTAGAGTCGCAAATTCTCCGAGCTAGGGGATCTGGACAATAATAACTTCCCCATCGTCGCATTGGCAGACAAACAATATGTTTGTCCGTCAAAAACAAACGTAGGAGCGCGAACAGGACTAAAAAGATTATAAGAACGTTTAAATTCGACCATCGCGGCGCTGAATCTCGGCTGGATTATCGTCATTGGTCAAAATCAGCTCCCTGCCGCAATCAGCTGATTATGGCAGCTCCGCAGATCGAGTTACACCGGTTACGATTTATATATCAATATAAATATATAATAGATATTCTTAATCAGGAAATCACAAAGAGGAAATTTATCTGCTTGATTCTTAGATTCCATTTAGTTTTAACCATACTTATGGTATGTGTAAGGTTGCCTCTGGAAAGGGGTCATAACTGCCATATTTTGAAGTTTTGATCTTAGATTAAAAAAAAGAGTAATGATTTAAAAAAAGGAATTAGACAATGTTAATTAACATAATTTCTTGTTCTTATAATAGTATAAAGTGAATTCAATTCATTATTAATTAAATTTCATAAATTATTATATATATAAATTATTATAACTGCTTACGTTCAATGAATTACGATTTGGTTACATGGATGCAAAAAGTTGAGCGTTAACAAGTTTTGTCACTTTTGAAGGAGAGACCGATCTGGAAAAAACTCGCGAGAACCGTGACAAAAAAGAGAGAATCTTTTTACATATGATTTAGCTAAAAAGAGCCTCTGAATTGTTAATTGTTAGTGTTAGGGGCTAACGAAGGCTCAATAGTAGTGGTCTAATAAGAGCTTCATTAATTAAAATAAAAAAATGTGTTAGTCTCAAATTGGTGACCGAAAAAATAATTCGTTCAATCAAAAAAAATAAATAAACATTATTTACGTAACTATTGAGAATTACTTACTTCGAATAATAGATTATATATAACTTGATAGTTAATTTAATTTAATAAGAAACAAGTCTTCTTAATGTTTATTATTTCTAATCTCCTGTGAAGCCAACTAAACAACTCCGATAGTAAATAAATTATTTTGTATTGTTCATAATAAAAATTTATTCGAAACAAGGTTTAAATTTTGTTTATTATTGAAGTTCAATAATTGTTGACAAACAAACTGGAATTACTTCGATTGGAGTATTTAATTATGTATTTTTTTTGCTTTAATAATTTTTGTCGATTTTAGAAGCTTCGTTCTTTTTATTCATTACCCAGATGATCTTTCATCATCATTATTTTTTCATGTTTGTTGTGGTTGAGTGTTAACTAATTAACCCCACTAAATTTGCGTTAATTAAGAAAAAATGTTTAATTCCCACTCATCAAAAAAGGGCTGTAACAAGATTGCCAAGTTAATTGGCTGTTAATTTCATTACATATTCTTGAAATATTCTTTGTGCTAGTTTGTTGACTATTTGTTTTAACCTTCAATCTTAGTGCTTAGCTCCTTAGCTTAAATTAATTAATTGATTAATTTGAAAAATTGGAAAAATTATAATTGAATTTATCTCCTTGTATTTATTTCAAAAATTTAATTTATTATTTTATTTTGTATACGATATATAAGATGTACTGTATATGGTAATTGAATTATCATGGTATCATTTGTGAGCGCATCAAATTCGTATCATATTCATTCTATATTATAATTCGTATTTCAAATTGAGCACTTTTGTCACACGAAACTGTGTATCTTTGCTCGGAGTCGCAGAGAAAAAAATAGCAAACTAGTTTTTGCATTCAGTGTCCCATCGAATGTTGAAATAGTTTTGTGATTTCTTTAATTTATGGGTGATTTTTATTTTCTTCACTGGTAAGCATCCGACCAATAGAATTATTAAAAATTATTTATTGTATTTATTCAATAAAATTTAATCATTTATGTGATGCTAATCAGCGCGGGCGTAGAAAATAGCTAAATCCTTGAATTTGAAAATTGCAGTTTGTATGTATTTTTATATAGATACCGAACACGTCACTTTTATGTGGCACGAGTCGAATGTATGTTTGAGTTACGCTTTCGATTTTTGTCTTTCAGCATATTAAATCTATACCTTATGTTTTGAATTTCTTCTGACATTTTTTTGGAGATGTCTCAAGAATTACACTTTTTCTGAAAATCCCTGGTATTTCAATAGGTCAGAATAAAATATAGAAATTAGAGTTAGACCGGAATCGGAAATTTTTTTGTTATTGATAGTTCAGATCTAAACCAATTGAAGTTTATTATTAAACAACAATGATAACAGTTAAAAAATTTTGTTACGTGATTGAGGAAAAATCATAATACACGCCAAGTACAGGCTGCATGCGTTTTTACGTTGACATGGGACTCGCATTCACTAAAATCCACCAACATCTGTCATTAGAGAACCAATTGTGGTTCTCACATTCCTTCAGATCGGACCGATTCCTTCTTAATGAAGCTAGTTTAAATTTTTGGTACTTTAAGGTATTCAAATTTTGATTCGATCACTAGTCGAGAAAGGCCTTTTTGTTTTGCAGTATGGACTGGAAGTATATTGCCGCTTGTTTTCATTACTCTCATTTTGAAGTATATTTTCCATTATATCATTGAGGGTCAAATGTCCAATTTCTGTTATTAAAGTAGCCCTTTCAGAAGCCCATTTATTGCAGCCAAAGAACGTGTACTCGCCATTACCCAAGATGCCTGGGCAAAACAAGGGCTTCGGATTGTCTATTTTCTTTCTTTGTACAGGTAAGCACGGAACTACCGTGCCCACTCAAAAATTGGGGGCATGTAATAATATATAAGGCCATGTTTCCTCACAGTCTAAGGCTTGAGATCTAGGATAAGTTTGTCGGTCTATCGCTCACGTGTTTCTTGTTCCTGAGAATTTCGCCAAGGTTGATATGTTCGGTCACGCTCAGTATCACAGATTTCATCCCGGTTATTCAAATCTTTACGTAACTACAGATAGATTTCTCGACGTATTCTGGTGAGCAGCTCTATTCGAATTACACCAGCAATTTCCATGATGGCCGACTCAGAAGCCGTGCGGTCCGACGAATCGAAGCGTGGCCATGCATTGCATTACTAGGGCTTACACTTTAATTCCATATAACAAAATAGGTTAAGTTACGCTCATAAGCAAGCGAGATTTGCTCGAAAGAAAACCCTAATTGTTGGCTTTCAACTTTTTCAGAGCAGTCCCTCTCATATAAGTCTTGTCAGCAATGAGGCAGAAGTGATCGCCAAAATTTAATTTGTGTCAATATTAATACCAAAACAGCAGGTTTGGAAATGATCTTTTGGTCACTGGCTTGCAATCAAATTTTTTACTCTGTTCTTGGTTAAAACTACGATTTTTGTTTTGCTGAGGGTTGATGACAAGTCATCCAACATTCATAACTCATGACGTTTAAGCTTCATAGTTGGGTGAAGCTCATACAACTACTTAATTTGATTTGCGCCTGATCAACATTATACGCTATAACTAGGATAGCGACATCATCAGTATAACCGATCAATCGCGTGTCGACAGAAGTTTGAATTCTCAGTAGATCATCGTCCATGACGTTCCACAAGTCACGACCAAGGACAGAGCCTTGGGCTGTGCCTGATGTTTTCTTTCCAAAACGATTTGGTCTTGCAGTGGATGTTGATGGTTTGTTTGAATTTACCTATGATTTATGATGCTGAGGATTCTGAAAATATATCTACTTTTCATCACCTGCCACTACTCGATGAAGAAATGATTTTCTTTTACATCTGACGAGCAGCCTTTGACAAGTGGTATTTCGATTTTTTTGCTGTCTTTCATTCAGTTCATGTGGTACCAATTTTCCCACTTTCTGAATCTTTCCCACAGTTTTCAAACGAAGAAATACTGCTTTTTGCGTCACACTTAATTTTTTCGCAAGTTCTTGTTGAGTCTGAGTATCGTCTTCATCGAATATAGCTTGCAAGTTCTCGTCTGCAAACATTTTCGATGGTTTCCCACGCTCCTCGTTTCTCACGTCAAAATCACCAGTTTTAAATTTTTTTAACCACTCAAAGCATTGAGTTTTGCCAATGCTCAGGGTTTAACATTGCTCGATCAGTTTTCGAAAATTAATTCCACGAAAAAACAAATTAATATTAAAATATCTATCTAAAAATGAGAAATTTGTGAAGTGAATACATAAAGAAATATCAACTTGCGTCAATGTGATTTTCTTTTAAATATTTTATCTTATAAAGTTAGATAAAATTAACAAATGATGTTGCACTAATATGTCAAAGTCCGCTATGTGTTAAAATGATTAAATTACAATCGTAGTTTAACGAACGCTTAAAACTATCTCAGTTTTACTATAGAAAATATCTGATAACATCCTTAATGGTCTATTTTGCTGGCAAGTTTATTACCTTAATGTTTTAAATGTTTAATATACTAGGTGCTAAAGGTTATATAGCTGAAATCAAATAGTATACTTTTGAACGAATTTCAATAGAAATTCCTTCTTCCGGATATAATTTAGCAAATTCACAAACATTGCGATAATATTGTTACCAGTGATTAAGAATATATTATATTATTACTAGGAATTTCATCATTTTTATATAAATATCATCATTATTTTCTGGAATTAGTGCTTTATTAAGAAACTTTTAGTATCATTTAGATAGTATTAACGCGAAAGTAAATCATACCGATGTCTCAGTCACGTTTTTCCACAGCGAAGTTTTGTGGAATAGGCTTTAAGGCTTTCTTCTGGAAAGTGAAGACATCCGGCTAAACAATGCATGTCTAGGCGAAAATCATATTTGTTAGATAACAAATTATTGATTATTATATAGAGTATGAAAATGCTCTATATAAACGGAAGGAAAAAAGATGTTGATTATTATAATTTCCTTAGTTTCGTTGCATAAAGTAACAGTTCCAAATTAGAATTTTGAGAGTTAAGGATGCGGGGGGGGGGAAGGTATGTCCAGAAAAGCATAATTATCATCTTCTTCCTCCCGTTTAGGCGACTATCATGATTAGGAGATCTAGGAGTGTGATTTAATAACTAATTAATTTAAAGTGAAATGATTAACTTAAGTGAGGCGCTTATAAAAGTCCGGGTAGGCAATTTGGTTTTGGAAAACAGCTTAGCATTTCTCAAGTTTTATTTAGTTTTTCTATGTTATTTTCCTCAAAAGATTTTCCACATCAAAAGCGATGGCGAATTGCTATACTCTGAAAACAACGATATTCTTGGCTGGATTTTTATCATATTTTGAGATTTTTGATGGTTCAACCGAACCTACCGCCTGATTTCGATCTTATTGAATTTTTTAAACACATTTTAAAACATAGTTTGACTTGATTTAGACCAAAATAATTTAGATTTTTGTTGTATTTATAAAAGTATTTCCTCATTAATTCTTGATTTTACATTTATATTTAAAGTTCTAAAGTTTACTTAAAGTTCACGTTCATATTTAAAACCTATTGTTATCATCGTTTGGAGCCTTTAGTGGAGTGATTTTGTTTATAACTTTTAGTTTGCAAATAGTGGCGACGATTTATTGCTCGTCAAATGTAACAAACGAGACAAAAGCTCTATTTAATGATTAAAATCGACATCAAATATATTTTATCTATTATCTATATATCTGCTTGTTCAGCTAGTCCATCTAGCAATCATATAATGATAGTATTATTTTTTTTCCCTATTGTTAGCAACAAACAGTCTTCATCTTAAACTGAAGATTGATATTTTTTCATGAAGAAAGTAAATATATTCATAATACGGGATATTTTTGATGATTTTATAACGAATGTTTAATGAGAACTAAAAAGAGAACTATTGCTGTTCCACTAAGACAGTTCATCCGAAATTCAATGAATGAATATTTGTTAATGTATTTTTAAGAAATCATCATTTAGAAAAAAAACAATGAAAAGTCAGTTGAATTCTTCATCATAAATGAAGAATTCAAAGATGATTACGAAGAAATACTTATAAGTGACCAACTTTATTTGTCCAAATAGACACATTTCCATGCTCAATTCATTTAGAAAGAAATAATTTTGAAAACTGCATCAACGAATTATAAAATCGTTTTTGTATATATTATGTTATTGGACAATAACAAATAAACATATAAATGGATCAGTATATTGATTATTTGCAATGATGAAAATTCAAGTCCTGCAAATTCGATAAGTTGTATTCAAAAACTTCTTAGTTTAATTTGTAAAATATATTGATATACGAAAAAAATTGCAAAAGTTACGCTTGTTTGGAAATTGTTTATTTTTCGATTTCGACTAGATAATTGGTATTTAAATATGAAAAACAATTTGATAATCTCAACCAAAAGTCACGTTTTTCTGGAGGTACAGGTACCTATATAAAATAATACGATTATTATCAATTTTTTTAGCAGTAAAACTAAGGTAACTTGTGAGTTTAGAAATTGTTGGTAGCTTGCGCGTGCTGCATATTGACCATTATGTACTTAAATTATAATTACGCCATTTATGGTTATTAATATATTATAAAACTCAAAAACTGTTTCTTCGTATTGAATTAAAAAGCTTTAGCTACTTAATCGGATTTTATCCGATAATAAGAAATATATAAAATGAATAAATTATTTTCTTTATTAAAATAAAATATGAATAATCAAAAAAATAATTTCAAGTTATAAGCTAGCGAATCTGCAACAGTGGCGAAGTACGTTTACTCCGTGTGTTACTATTATGTATACCATATGTAGGAATATATAATGATTGAATTTCACTAACTTCTTAAAAAATTGCTGAAATTAAATTTATTCAATTAAAGAGAATTTATTATTCACCTACAGTCATAAATAATCGAAAAATATTTTATTTTCATAATGTTAACTCATATAATGACTCTATCACAAAAATTTCAATTTTACAAAAACTTCGATATTAGACAACAAAGAATATCGTCTCTTTCGTCTCGTATGGAAACCGAACTCACATCTCCCTGTTAACCGGATTGAGTTCCACTTAAATTTATTATTATATATAATGTTATTATTGAACTTTTTAGAATCGATATGACTGCCTTGTTGGCATTTGTAATTCATAATTGTTCATATTAAATAAAACATAAACAACTGTGACACTTATTACGAGCTAATGTCGTTAATTAATAAAGTGTATCTGATTAGTGTGATTTCGTTTTTATGTATTTAGATATCTTGAATTAGTGGGCACATACTTTCAGTCTTTGTCGGCAGATAGGAATAAAGCAAGCGGCTAAAATAATATATAAAAAAATCTTGCTTGGACCCAAAGGGTGCCCCCATCTTTTTATCCTGTACCAAACGCGGATTTGTTCTTCTAAAAGGCTGAATGGACTAGGGAGGATATGCAAGTGGCGCAAAGCTTTCTTTCAATCTCCGCAGGCAGCCCTATTGTCCACCATCCGACAAAAATTAGCTGCCTTCAACTTCATCGCTTTGTTTTCTGCTCTTCTCCGTAGACCCGCCTTTAAAAAACTGCTTATTACGCTAATTATACGCGGACGTTAGTTTTATCCATAATAAACCCTAAGTAGTATATGCGTCATCACCAACTGTCGATCAAACTAGCTCACCTCATTTGAGTATTTAAAACTTCCCCCAAATACATTGTCGCTTTGCTTTTGTTCCAATTGTACATTTCAAACATGTAATTATATTTGTAATCAATTGATAAAGTTTTTAGACTACAATACATTCCATATGAAACCATCTTATATACGGCAATACTCATATGGTTCAGGTATTATACCTGTGATTTAATAGTATTTATAAGGCATCATTTAATGAGTATACACATATTAAAAATTTGATTATTTTTCTGAATAATCTTAACAGTTGCTTAATGTTTTGTTACATAAATACCTTTGGAAACTGAAAAATTGAAAATGATATCTGTATTTACCGATGTTAACTGCGCATGTCGTCATTCAAGATGATTTTCTAATTCTTTTACATTATTTTGGATACTGTAGAAAGATATTTTAGGTATTATATTCCGTAAGTATGCCATGTTGAAAATAGTAAATTTCAAACAATCGTTGTATAACGATATATAAATATTTTAATCAGTATTTGTTATAATTGGATTCTAAACAAAATTATTTCTAACAAAATATACTTAATAATATTACTATATACTTAAAAAATAATACTTTTAGAGGTTCAATTTTGTAAACTATGATGTATTGTAGTGACACAATTTTTCCTAAAATCATTTAAGATTATTTAGATAATTTTAAATAATCAGATTTTAATAGATAAAAAAATTTCTTAAAATAAATATTAAAATGTCGATTGATTTATTTGTACCTGTGAAAGCATTTTGTTTTATAGCAGTTTTGCTTCAAGATAATACATTTTTTCTTGTCATTCACCAAAACAGTCACCTTTAGTCTCTTAGTTACAAACAGCAAACACTTCGTGACTACAGTTAATTTCAATCATAAAATATGAGTTTTTTTATACATATTTTAGCATTCTGTAGCATGTTTTAAAAAATTATTTTAATATGTGGATATTATGTTCTAATGACAATTTTCTTTTTCAGCAACTAATAAATTGTCTTTCATTTCATTCTAATGTATAGAAATATATTGCGCCATGGTAACGAAGAAACAAAATTGTTCCTAGAATGTTTTCTCATAATTTATATACACTTAAATCATAAGAATCGCTTCTCGATCCTTAATGATCCTTCATGATAAATATATTTTTTTATTATATTTATATTTTTCATTTCTTATATATATTTTATAATTCTATTAACGATTAAAATTGTATTTCGTTCAAAAGTAATGTATCATATAATAGCTAAGTTATAATAGTGTAGTAATAGTATCATAATTATAGAATAATACTATCATTAAAGTTATT
>JABFQD010005224.1:0-10928 GCA_022817045.1 Psix sp. ZL-2020
GTTTTGGGTGCTGATCCAACCAAAGATAATTCAAATATAGTAAACATTCATCCACAACTCATGTCGCGCTGGTATCATCGAGATCAAAACGGAATATCAGATAGTAAGTTAAAAAAAAAAAAAAAAATTATTATATATAAATATAAATAAAAAAAAAAAAAAAAAAAAAATTATAATTAAAAAAAAATAAATAAAAAAAAAAAAATTAAAACAAAAAAATAACACTGTAAATAAATATTAGTGTATTTTTTGTACTTATTAATAACAATTTCGGCTATATAATTGCAACAAATTTTTTTGATTTCTATTTCGTTTCGTGAAGATTTTTGCTCAAAATAATGCTAAAAACCGTTTCTAATTAAAACGCTATATTTGTAGTGAAATTTAATTAAAATAATAAGTTTTTATCAAGATTAATTTTTCGTGAAAATAATTATTAATTACTTTTTTAATAAAGAAAATAGCTTTAGTCGTAATTAATTAATGCATTTGTTAGTATCTATATGTAAATGATTTAATGCAGCATATAAATAA
This sequence comes from Psix sp. ZL-2020, assembly GCA_022817045.1. Classification (NCBI taxonomy): domain Eukaryota; kingdom Metazoa; phylum Arthropoda; class Insecta; order Hymenoptera; family Scelionidae; genus Psix; species Psix sp. ZL-2020. The sequence goes on from JABFQD010005224.1 coordinate 535, forward strand.
ACGTATATTTGAAAATGAGTTTAAGAGATTGCCGTTATTCACATACAAATCTTCAAAGGAAAGTAACAAAAACAGAAAAAAACAGAACACAAAACACAAAAAATATTTAAACAATATTTAAAAACATAGTTATAAACAGTTTTTATGTGCAGCTGCAATTACTGTAAATCTATACACATTGTCTTTGAGTGTTAGTAAGTTTGTTTCTTTCTTATTTGAGAACTAAATAACATACATGGATCATTTTTTTATATTTAAGCATGGATTTGGTGCTTTTATAGACATTTAGGAGTGTTCAACAAAAAGTTGTCAAAAATTGGATTAAATTATACATTCAGAACACTAGTAACATTATATTGCGGACTAGAATATATACTCGAAGTATATTTTCTAGATTATACATCCTATAAAATATGTATAATACATACATTTGGTCAGGCAGATCATCTCTTGTAATTTTTAAAGATCCATCAAAAGTTAGAATTAAAAGTAAATACGATAATTATATTCTGACAAAGTAAGTACATAAATTACACGCATAAACACCTTGCGATTGAAGTTAATGTTTATGAATTTCTTAAATCAACATTTCTATTTTATCATGTAAATGTACATAATAAAATATTTTTCCAAATTGTTTCATCTAAATTATTGCATTCACGTTCGTTCGAACTTATTCGCTCATCATATTCTTTACAGTGAAAAATTAAAAAATTTTTTCTCACGCGTAGATATTTTGGTACTCTGCTAATGCATTGAGACGTACACTATAGAGTATATCTAATCTACCATTATCGAATGACCGAAACTCTTTGTACATCGATATTTTCAACTTTAATCGTAAAGGAATGTTTATTGTTTATCAAACAAAGTGACCCCCATCGAATAATTTGTGCTTCGCACTTTAACATTTAGGGTATACTCTCTAAACATTTTTGGATATGTTGCCAAGCTTGAAGTCCCTGTAAAAAAACAATTCAATATTATATCATGAAATATTTGTCGATAATCCATAATTTAAACGTCTGAATATTTGCATTCACCTTCCTAGCTAATTTAAATTGCAGAACACAATATGCGGCCAAAGTCTCTTTCAGGTCGATGACTTTTTGGTGTTGGAATCGTTCGATGTCTTCCATCGCTTTGATAGAAAACGACCTACGAATCAAAATAACAGTAATTAACAGTATTAAACAGTAATAACTTTGGCACTTATTTAATTCGCTTGTTTACTCACGCCAATTCTTTGTCGGATGTTTTTACTGCCTCTTCGCCATGAGTAATTTTTTGTTCCAATTGGCTAATTTTAATCTCGCGAACTTCTTCGGTGTCGACAGATCCAAATAATCTTGACATTAATCCGGTTTTACCTGCAAATGAAATTGACTTAATAACTGGTTTTTTATTGATGATATTTTACTTAATTCAATGTTATTGAAATATGAAAATTACCTCTAATGACTTTTTCTTTTTGGTCGTACAATATTGCGAGATTATCAGTAGCTTCGTCTTTGGCTAGTTGTAGAGCTTCTCTACGACGAACGACAGCTTGAAGTGCTGAAGCTCCAAAAAACCATTCTTTCAATTGGTCAGCGATTAACTCTTCTTCTTCAAGTGTAGTGTCGATTGCCACTGCTAAAGAATCCATGTAGTGTCCGGATTTCTAAAAACGTTACAACAAATGAGTCGTCAATTTAACCTTTTTATTAAAATAAAAGTTTCTGTCATTTTTTGATGTTATTTTTATTAAGTAATAAAATGTAGATTTATGATTTTAAAAATCAATAGAAAAAAAGCATTTAAAAAATTTAGATAAAATAAAATTCAAGATCATCTTTTTGTTTATATTTGAGCCTTATTTATTTGTTGCTTTGAGGACTAAAGATTTCTAAACATAATTCTTTAATTTATAATTTTATAGACCTGAAGTTCATCGCCCATTTCTTTTTCTATGGCACTCCACTCGCTGAAAACCCGTCCATAGTTTATATGTAATTTATATAAACCATATTGTTTTTCAGCTAACCTTGCTCTGACCCGCAACAAATTACATAAATTATTCTGAAAAACAAAGTACATTTTCAAATCTCATAAATTTACCACATGTTTGCTTCAGGAAAAATTCATTTTTAAGACTCACTTGTAATTCAATACCATAGTTTTTAATCGTTTCAAACCTTTTGTCTGGTTTTTTCAGTCTTACAGCGACGCTCAAAGCTTTCAATTTCGATTCTGCTAATTGTAAATATCCTGAGAATCGTAAAAATAAAAGTCTTAGTAACAATAAAAAAAAACTTCATTTATTATTCATGCACAAAAATAACCACTTACTGGTTTCCTTGATACTTTCTCTCCAGCCGTCTTTCTGTTGTAAAAATCCCATAAAATGTTGATCGTAACATAATACTGGATGCGACGCTACCCTGAGCAGGAAATTCTATGAAAAATAAATAACGGTTTCACGTAACAAATAGTTTTGCATATGCTATACATGAATTAAAGATGTATTACTTTCAATATAAGTATTTTTTAAACAAATATATTTACCTCTAAGCCTGCTCTTCTTCTGTCGACGAAATCCGGATTGTAAGTATCGGTAGTAACTTTCCTCCATGTATAAATTGCTTTTTTTTCCGGTAAAACAGGTAACACAATATAAGGATATGAAACTTCCAAATACGCGCGCAGAAGCTCAAACTCCGTGTATCGACGCCATAAGGAACTTATCTTCGTTAAAGCTCGAGTGAAATCCGGATCTATAACTCTAAAAAATATAAATACACCAGTAAGAAAAAGAACTTTTATTCTAAATGTGTTATTATTTATAATCAAATCTTTTTATAATATCATTAAATATTATATTATATAATTTTCTTAATAAAGAGAATATTTTTAATGAAAATTTCTGTTTATTTGAACTATTCGAACTTAAAAGCCATTGTCAATGTCAATATTTGTCTTAATATCACTGACCACGTAATTTTTCCTACGTTTTAAGTTGCTTATTATTATTATAGTTTAAAAAATGATATTTATTCTATACTGTTTTTTTCTTTTTCCAAGATATCTATCAAACAACATATGCCACCCATTAATTTTTTATCACTTCATACAAGTGTGACACTTTTTTATCAAGAGCTTATATTTACTTCCAATAATAATTATTGTGATAAAATGCCCTCGTCGAATATAAACATAATGATAAAAAATAGAAAAATAAAAAAATGTTCTACTGACATTCTTATCGTGAAGTTGCATAATAATTTGCCTATGCATCAAACACAGCAGCTCAGATTCCATAAATATACATGTAAATAAACATACAAGACAAGCTTACTTAGTTTCTATGAGGTAGACCGTATAAAATTCTCTTAAATTGATAGCATTATTGGCTCTCTTTTCAGCTTCCACAATAGAAATTTCCATATGATCTAGCAATATATCCTGAAAATGGAAAAAAAATGTCAACAAACAGGTGAGCATTTGCTAGGAATTACATATATCTATTCAAAAGACACGTCAACGATAATCGCATACAAGCGACAATCATTTATTAAACGCCTATTTATGTAACACGAAAAACACATTTCAAGTCTGAGCACAACAATTGTCAAGTGTGCTATTTGCGTACGATCACCTCCTTATGCAGTTCGATGACAGTGTTTGGGTCTGTGGAGACGTTGTGGTTCCCATTTTGAATAATTTCTTCCATCACTGATGCGTTTTACGCAGCCCGATTTGGTTATTAGATGTACTAAATTATTTCATTAAGCTCCGTAAACATTTTTTTGCCTCGCGTTAGCACGTCTACACCGCCTGCATAAGAAATACTGTCATTCAGTGCTCCCACTATATGTTTATCAATCTGCTTTACCATGGGAGCTCTTGTCAAACCTATTGTACCGACGGAGAACACAAGTCGCACGTGGGGCGGCTTTCAAAACAATCAAAAACGATCTTTGAAGACTGCTTATTTTATTTTGATTTTTGAATATCATTTCATTGTTGATTGGTGACAGAAATCATCGTTTATAACTGTAAAAGGTTAGTTGTTTTTTCTTATTTGTGTAATAGAATGTTCAAAATATTGATTTGTTTTTTATATTTTATGATGATTCTAACCTCAATGTAGAAAATCTTTACAGTATAGTTTATTTTGTTTTTTTATTTTATAATTTAAACGTAGTGATTTGAGGTAACAATAAATTATTATCAAATTTGATTATTGTAGATTTTTTATTTAGTTGATTGTTTGAATTTTGTATTTATCATTTTTTTTAATTTTAGCAGAATTTGTAAGACTGAAAAATGACTGAAAAAAAGGAAGAGATAATGGACGGCAAACAAATGCGCACAAATTTCAAATCTGAAGATGGAATTGGGGCATTAAAAAAGTTTGTTCAAGCTTGCAATAAAAATAACTCGGAGTATAATGATGCCGACGCATATCTTAAAGCCAATGGTAATATCCTGGAAATCGTGTCGATACTAAAAAAAATAGACAAAAAGAATCTCGATGATGTCACGTTGGTGTTTTCTGCGATGCAGATTTTAATTGTCAAGTAGGTTTTTACTGTATTTAAATAATAATATATATAAAATAAACACATACTACAAACATATATATCATATCTGCATGTTTATAAAAGATTATCATTATCTCACAATGTGCTAAAATCATATATAAAATGAAAAAAAGATTCATGAACAAAATTTATATTTGATACATATATATATATATTACATGTATTATATAACATATGTATTAATATATTATACTATCGAGCATAATATAAAACATTGAAAAATATCTGTTTATGAATTTCAAATATTTATTTTCTCAAATATACAATTTCTTCTATATATTTAATTTTTTAATTTACTTTTTTTAGAATCGCTGCAAAATATGGCTATTTAATAACCAGCTGCGAACAAGCATGTCGATTTTTCATCAAAGAGCATATTTCTTTGGTCCATTCAATGTTATCCAGTAACAGTAATGCTAAGCAACGTCGTATTGTTCTGAAACTTTTGTCAGCAATTGTTTACTTGGGAACATCCCTATCTCGAGAAATTCTAAACCACTTGTCATTGCACCAGCAGATGGTCGCAATGTTAACAAAACAGACCAATCCTGGAGACTCAAACAGCGTGCGCACCAGCTATATACATTTCGTTCTTGCATTCCTTGTACAGGAAAATTTACAGTTAACCAAAGCATTTCTAGATAAACGTGGTGCACTGACTAGCATTTTTCCAGAGCTTATATACGACTCATATGATCTTGTTCGAATGGTTTTGTTAGCAATCAAACAACATGTCTTACAAAGGCAAGGCATCTCTAAGACAATAAAATTATTTGTGTTCAGCAACAGAGTGATTGAGAGTTTGATTAATTTGTACAATTGGAAAGGACCTAATAATTGTCCTTATGTTAAGGGAATGAAAGTTTCAGGAGTCGTAGTACCAGAAGAAAAAGAGGTATGGTATTATTTAAATTTTGTAATAGAATTTTGTGATTCAAATTATGTGAAATTATTATGGTTTTAAAATAAAACTCAATTTTAAATTCAGTTGTATGGTTCATATTGATATAATTTATTTTCATATTTATTACACTTTATGTACTTGTAACATTTTTTCAGCTTATTTCTTATAAAAGCTATAATTAATTTAAGTTATTTATTTTACTTTTATGTGTTTAAATTAGTTGATCTAATAAAATTATATATATTATAATTCTTGCCAATTTACATTTATATAAATTTATGTCCAGATTGTCATCGAAACACTTCATGACTTCCTCCTGACTCTGTTAACTTCGAAAAAACATGGCATCATCTTCCATGATACTGTCGCAGAAACTTCATCCTCACGAGGAAATAATCAAATTGTAAACGCTGTTCTGCAGAAACTAGAATGTCCGTGGGAGCATGAAAAACCTTCAGATTTAATTATAGAGATTTTAATAGCGTGTCCTGGATTAATCAAAACTCAATTTAGCTATGTTGAGCCGTTCTTGCAGCCGAGGGTATCTAAAAAGTGGATATCGGCTATGAATTATGTAGAAAAGGTATTTTTTATTATTTGTATATTACCGTAAGATTAATGTCTTGATTTTAGCAACATATAACAATAAAATAATTCTTATTGAATTATTTTTTATATTTTACATTTTATTATATTTTTTCATGATTTGTGATTGCTAATTAAATTGGTAAAACTTAAAAACTCTGCGTCTAGAAAAAACAAAAAAAAGGGAATATAAAATATGACTTATTTATTTTTCTATTTTCTAGATAATCAAATCGATAAATCTAGACCACTGGCTCGAACAAACTTCTACAAACTTGTCTCCAATACAACTAGCGAATGTTTGTTTAAATTTTTGTTTGCCTTCAAAAATTATAAACTCTGCAATTTCTTCGTCACTTGAGAACAAAAATATAACCTGTCGTTTCAAGGGAATTGAGTTATTAAAAAATATGCTCAGTAAAGTATCCCAGGTCATGGAATTAGTAAAGAAAAGTGAATTCAATTATAAATTATTCAGAAAATATGTACAAAATTATGTCTCTCAGGTATTTTAAAAAATAGATTTTATCAACATAAAAAATAATCTAGTTATTTATATTGTATATACTATATTAATATTACTTTGTATAAATAGAATGTTCCAGATCTAGATAAGATTTTGAAAGTATGGAATATGATTGAAGTTTCAGAAGAAGAACTGTCTTGTACTGAAATTTCTGTGCCAACAAAATTAGAGTATTTCAACGCTATCATAGAATTATTTTTTAATTACCGCGATGTCATAGGTGAAGTCACTTTTGTAGATAACAATTTTAATCCAGCCAATTTGCTTAACGATTTAAATGATTTTGAAAACGAAAACTTGATTGATGTTCAAGCTTTAAAAATCAAAATCATACAATTTTTGTTATCTACTGAGCAATCGATTTTCGACCCAACACAAGTAAGATTCAAAAGAAATAAAATATTTAATAACCGAACTCAACATTGATTTAAACTAAACATTTTTTAATATTTACAGAAAACCTTCGTTAATGCCTTAGCTCTATTAGTATCTGAAAAAGACACAAGAGATATCCAATTTCAGCTTTTATCAAAAGATTTTGAAGGCTACGAGAATGAAATTCAAATTTGGATCGAAGGGTTAAATCATAATGAAAATATCAATGAAAAAATCGAAATTGCAAATTGGTTTGCTAAAACGGTGAAAAGTACGATACAAAACTATGAGAAATATTCCAACATGATTTCTGCAGCCGAAGAATCTGAAAGCCAAGAAGTTTTGATACAAAATATTGAAGATGTTTATAAACGTAATTTCCTTTCAATATTTTTTCGTTTTTATTTAATTTAAATAATCTATTTCAAACTCAAACTAATAAAAAATTGTCCTTTTCAGTTTTAATAAACAGTTCAACAACTAAAGTTCCAAAACTGAATTGCTACTCATCAATATCTCCAATCGTATGTTGTGCTATAGAAAAAGTTAAAAAGAAGCCAAAACCAGAACTCATCAGTTTTGTATCCCGAGTGTTTATGGATATTTTTCATTCGCAAACATCCCCTTGCGTTTTTATTCACACAATAAGCCGCTTAGATGATTTTCCATTCATAAATTATTTCAATTCCTGGACAAACGAAACTTCATTTGATTTTGAATCATTATTAGAGTCTTCCAAAGAGTGTCTTGCAATGCAAAATTTACTTTCAAATGAAAGCGATGGTACTTTCTTCTCACAGAAATTGACAAATTACCAAATAATCAACTTGCTTCGACTTTCGATTTTCTGTTTGACACAATTAACTGAACGAAATAATTTGAACGAAACTATCAATAACAATTGTAAAACTGCAATTTGTCAACTTTTGGAACAATCGAAAACAGATTATTCGCTTCTGAAAAAAACCTGTGATTATATTTTCGGACATCCAACAATACTGAACAATTTCGGTTGTTGTCACAAAAAGAAGCAAAAATGTAAAAAGTTACTCACCGATAGTCTTTTTGAAGCGACGAAAAATATTCTGATTTACAGTGAAAAGTCGTTACCGAAACAAGAACATATTATGGCTTATCAAAAAAAACTTAACCAACAGCTAACAGCTATTGTTGAAGAAGGAAAAAAAGATACAAAAATGGAAACTATCAACATTGATTTAATTGATGTCTTTGCATTGGATCATAATGACGCAGAAAAATTGTTGAAAAAAGTTATGAAATTTGATGAAGGTTTAATGGTTCTTGAAGAATCAAAAACATTATCAGATATCGGACGATTGATCCCTAAGTTGTTTGGAGTGTGTTTCGAAAAGGAAGCAAAAATGTTCGAAGACGGATCTTTTATTCAGGAATTTCTTCAGATCTATATTAATATCAAATCTAAAAAAATAACAAATTTGAATGAGTGGGAAATCCGGTTGTTAAATTATTTCAAGAAATTTGAAAATCATATTGAAATTATAAAAACTGGTAAGCTTTCAAAGATAATTTAAAGTAATTTAAATATATTAAAATGATTTATTACATGATTTATCTTTTGCAGAAAATTTTGCGTTACTTTTCCAAAACAATGTTAGTTCAACTTTGGTGCAACTGTTATCATTTCTAGTCTCCCAAAAAAGCCTTTTTGCTTCAGAGTTTGTAAAAGTAGTTATTAACTACCCAAATGTTTTGAAGCAGTCAAAAGTTGTGTTTCCAATAATGTTATACAATTTGAAACGCAACTGGGAAAGTAAATTTTTAGCAAAACTGTATAATTGTTACCAAACAAAAATCAGCAAATATTTGATAAAACCAGAAAAAAGTGTCTATTGGATTCCAGATAACAAAGATGCTATTATAAAAATCATCAAAAACAATTATGGTAAAATATTTTTATTTTCAGTTTTATTTCATGCACTTTTTTTTATTAATTATCAATCAATATATGCTTCTTTTATATAAATACTGATATGTGAACAATTTTTATCACTTTCATTTTTATTTTTTCAGAACCTAAAATTTGTTCAGAAATATGTAAAACATTGCTCCAAAATGGTGATAAAATATGTGTTTTAAACACTCAGTATTTAGAATTATTGGAGACTCTTTTTTCCAAAAACGTTGATGAGATTTGTACCACGAGAAACTTTCTACTTATTTTGATCTTTGTCATGGTGAATACTTTGAAGAAAGAAGCAAATGATATCAAAAAAATCAATTTTCTGTGTGAAATGACACGGAGGACAATTACCTCCTTAAAATCAAAGAGTCTACAATTCGAGGAACTCAGCAAAAGTAACTCATGGCCTCAGTTTACAAGATTTTCACTAAAGCTTGGACTGAAACCAACAACAAATAAGGACCCCAATAGACTCATGAAAGTTTTGAGTGATCTTTGTGACATTGCTTACGCAGATAACGGCGTGGAAGAATACGTTAAAACGATGTTTGAAATGGCGACTTCACATTCGGAGTTTTTGAATATAATGCTGAAGAATTCTGATACCAAAAGTATGTTTTTGAACCTCTAATTTTTCAAAATATCATTTTATTCAAATTGTTTTTTAATTTATTTAAAATTTGACTCTTTTAGGGGATTTGTTAGAACTGATTTGGACTCTTATTCGAAAGAACAATTCTGTCATGTTGCCGAATCAAATACCATTGTATTTGGCTGCCTATAATGCTACTTTGAGTGAAAGTGACCAACTTATTTTAATGGTAACTTATTATTGGTTTAAAAAAAATGAAATCATTTTTGGAATAGATTTCTAAACAATATATGATTTTATGGTAAAACAAGTATTTCGTCTAATTTTTTAATTTTTTACAGATTTTGGCTTACTACGAAAAAAACAAGAAAATTAATAAAGAATACAAACCATTCTTATTTGGAGAATCAGCGGCAACGCATTACAGTGTGCGAGACGACACAAGCACAGCTTTGTGGCGACAGCCAACCGCAACTCAGTTTTTTGACTTATTAATTCCAGAATTAATTAATAATACTGTAAAAAATTTTCCTGTTTGTCGTAAATTACAGGTAAATAATTTGATAATTATTTATATTCTAGATTAACAAGTCAAATTCATAATACTCGACTTTTTTAAACTTCGAATAAAAAATTCTTCTTTGTTTATTTTTGCAGAATCAAAATTTGGATAAACCTTCTGAAGTTTATGATCCAGCATTTTATTTACCACTTTTTTACACTCTTTTATCTGAAAAAAATGTTGTACCCTACAAAAAATTCATTCGTTGTGGCGCCTTTGGCTTGAGCTTGATAGCTCTAGCTAGTACAGACAGTCAAATACGCTTATTGGCTTACAATGTACTTCAAAGATTTTATCTTTACCATTTAACCTCTGCCAGGTA
>JABFQD010005225.1:0-10927 GCA_022817045.1 Psix sp. ZL-2020
ATATATATATATTTTTTTTTGATAAAGTATGATTCTGTCATAATCATAATATTAAATTTTAAAAACTTTTTTTTGAACGTTTCATTTCTTGACATTTTTCTATCTAAATAGTAAGTCTTTTTACAATATTATTGCTTCATATGTCTAGTTATTTACATGACTTTTTGCCATTTATTATACTTCACTAAAAAGTATGATCTAATATAAAGAATGAATAGAAGTAATAAAATCTTATTCAATCAAAATAGATGAAACTGATTAACATATTTATCATTGAAATAATTGTTGATATACATTTATTTTAAAAATTAAGATAACCAAATACTGTGTTAATAAGCACAGAGGTATCTTTGCAAACTATACGGTAAATGTAGGTATACATAAACTGTATCTATAATTCTCTGTTTTGATTTATGCAGGCTATAGCGATATTCAACCGAGCACTGGCAGTGGTTCTGGATTTAGGGGTGAAATGTTATTACTGCAAGGGTACCTCACCTCTACCTCGGGAGCACTAAGTAGCTCAGCTAAGTATGTTGTTTAAACCAACACTGTTAGTAAGCATCGCTAGAGAAATTGGCGTGACGTACCAAAGTATTTTTGTCTATATGTATGTAATACTTTGGTGCTGTGAGGGACAGCCCAGATGGCTTTCAGCGACTTTGACTCCATTTGGTAACTTACGTGTTCGAAACTTCATCTGCAAGCATCTCATTCAAGAAAATAATAATTATTATAACACAATGTTAACTTCAAAGTAACAGAACTTTCTTTGATACTTATACCTGAAAATATTCTATTATGAAAATATATATTATAACACTATAAGAGGTATCAAAAAGATTACACCATATAAGATTGGTGAAAATCTTGACGCAAATTTAAAATGTTCTTCTATCGCTATTTAAATTAGTTTCAGTGAACACAAAAACGGACGTATAATTTTCCAGGGCCTTTGAAAGCGACGTTTTGCCCTTAGGCCAGTGAGACGAGTGTAACCAGCTTTAATACTCTCGAGGGTGAGGAAGCTCATTAACGGGTGCTTTTCGTGACATCGACTTTCTCGCGCACCTCTCCGTAGAGTGACTCTTTTCCTTGAGCCATTCTTCCTCTACTTCTACCACATTTAAGTCTAAATTTTGATTTACATAAGTACCTTGACGCTAATGACAATACCTTCCTAAAAATACAAATCTTTCACAACATCGCAGTAGCGGTGTTGTCACTTTGTTGGTTATTTACACAACAAATATCACCTTTCGAAGAATGAAGTGTCTCTTCATCAATCACAATCTTGTTCTAAGTTGAAATAATCACTTTGGTATACCCAATTTTCATTATAGAAAGAATATTTGAATTTTCTTAATCTAAAAAAAATATGGTAACAAGGAATGGATCAGGCTTTGTCAATTTATTGGTAATATGATTTGTCAAAAATATAAAAAAACAATTTATTTTTGATATATTCTCTTAGGGGAAGTTGTTTTATAAAAATTAAATTTGATTTTTAACAGTGTAAATTATTTTAGAGTTTGTCGAGGATAGATCAATGGCATTATCATCATAGCGATAATTAGCGAAAGTCAATCAATCACGTCGAAAACAATCTTGTTCTGAAGCGGTGTGTAGGATCGATACAAACAGCTCGAGAAAATCAAAGGGAGCGCGGAATAAAGAAAGATCCGAGCCTCGATTGCCGAGACGGAGCCATTGAGAAGAGAGATTTCTACACTTTTTCCCCTTCGAGAAATTTGCGACTTTTCTCTCTCCCCTTTCTTTCTATATGCCACAAAACGTAGCTAATGCAAGCGCGAAATAAAGGGCGTGGTTTTGGCTTACGGACGAGGATTGGCTGCGATGTTGGCTCTCCGGTCGATACCGGCCGCCTGTATATACCGCCTGTATACTTGATACTTATATATATCCCGCGCAAGAATATATCTCTTTTTCCTCCGCATCCTCGTTTTCTTTCTTCGCTTCCTTTCGTGCTTCCTTTGCTCTTTTTTCTTTACCCATCTCTTTCTATTCCTTTTTGCGTTTCTCACCTCGCTTTTCCTTCTCTCTCATCTTTGCTACGAGGATTCTTTTCAGCTGAGAGGCGTCTACTCTTTGGCAACCGCGTCTCGGAAATTCTAACAGATTTGTGGCTAAATCCATACAGTACTTCTTTTTTACTGCAAGAACTTGTTTCGTTTGTCTTTTGTTATTTTTGCCTACGCAATGCATGCTTTATCTTTGTGCTGAGTTTGAATATGAATCAGTGGAATACATATGCCTTGCAAACACATTTCGGAAACTTAAGGTCAGCTTTTGGGGTGGCTGCTTTGAGGTTTCAAACCTTTACATCGCGATAAATATTGTATTATATTCATGTGGACTATAGTGGTCAAACTATAATAGTAACTGTATTTTTTATTCATTCATAAATTATTCAAGATGTATTCGTGAAATGTATATGTTATTCGTGAAAATATTCATAGCTATGATATAGCTCCTATTGTGTTCTTTGAATCACTGTTACCATTAGGCTCAATTTTTGCAATTGATTATAAACAATTTCATTTTAGAGGATATCAGTAAAACGTAACTTGTAAACGATGAATTTGGTAATTTCGATGCATAATCATGATATAAACAGCCTGCAACACATATAACTGTGATTGCACATCAATCAATGGGATATCTATTGAATGTTTAATAGATGTTACAGCACGGACTGTAATTATTTGAATGTGTGTTCATGCAGTACAATCAGAATGGGTATAAGATGTATTCAGTATCAATGAAAAACTGCTATGTAAGATACATATATACTTGTTTTAAAATAAGCGTTAACTCTTTTCAATTATTTAAAAGTTAATACTATTAATAATCTTATTTTTTAAACTAAAAATTATTCTATTTTAACATTCAATTTTATATTTATGAATATAAGCTTTAAGAATAAGTTTTTATTTGTACATTTTTGAAAAATGTTTATCATCCATTTTGTTTACGGTCTTTAGTTTTTTTATAATTACATCAATTTTGTGATTGTGTTTTATATAAAATATTCTATAATTAATATTATAAAATTTTAGTATTTTTAGTTTGTTTGGAATTTTTTAAGTTAAAAGGGTCAAGTTAAAAGACTTAATAATTATAATGATGAGCAATTATTGTCATTAGATCAGAGATTTTTAAATTAATTTTACTTTTTAATTGTTTAAATCTCAACTGCATTCTCTTGACTGAAAAATGTATAGTTTATATTTAGAGCAAAATAAAATATTTTATTAATTCAATTTAAATTGCTGCACTTTAATCCTTTCACATTTGCATATTCTATAATAGGAGTGTTTAGATACATAGGAAATTATTATTAAATACGTAAAAATTTTAATGTGCTCGTCAACTTCCGTCTTATGCTGAAGCATTTTTAGATGATAACTGCTTATTAATCAGCGAATATTTTGGTTAAACTCTAGACATACACCGTTACAGGGTATTTGAATATATATTTTTCTGATTTAGTTTACATTTTTTGAAATCAAAGATTTTTATTAACGTGAAATAATGATTTCTAATTACATAATCAATTAAAATATTATTGACTATTCATCACACTTTTTCAATACTGGAATTGATGAGTTACCAATAGTTGTATGTACATATAGAGCTTATCCAATTGTGCTATACACACGTTTACATTTGTTTTATACAGTGAATAATTTATGTCAATATTTATAATTATTTATAAATAAATAAATATATGCAAAGCATAAGTGCCTACAATGTGTCACTAACTTTTCAAACTATTCTTAATATAATTTCTATTTATAATGTATGAACAAAATCTTGAACAAAACAAATTACTTTATATTTTACGAATTTCTTTTAATAAATGTTGCTGATCTTCACAAAAATAATGTTGAAAATTAAATAATGATAAATCGCACTTAAAAAAATGATAACGTCTTCTATTTCAATTTCTAATCTATTGTTAACATGTCTTTTTGAAATAAAAATAGGGTTATAATGATAATTAAAAAATAATCTATCATGGAAGGTGATTTACAGCACGTATACTGTGCTATCTTGGTGATTATCATAATACCGAAGCCGTAGATGTCCATCGCAGAGTTCTAGAAACTCTGTTGCTAATTATGGTACAGTTAAGCATTTTTATTGCTGGCAAAGTTGAATGCAAGTATTGAAGTGTAACAATTCTAACCGGTGACTGTGCCTTAATCGGGACTAAATAGCCAGGAGAACTGCTCTCAACTCGTTGCTGTAGCGTGATATCCGTAATAACGCATCAGCCAGCCGGTGTCCTCTCGTTGAAGGCAACAATGCCCTCAGTAGATGAGTTAATCGACAAGTTCCTCCCTAGAGGCGAGCACTAAATTCCGCGTTTCACGTTCTATTGTGTACGGGCATACCCTTAATACAGACGGATAGAGTCTGGCGCTATAGCGCGCACATAGGAAAGGCAGTATCAAAGAACAAAAGAATGACTGACATCTCCGGTGATCCCAAACGAGAGTGACCCTTCCGACTGCGATGAGCCAATACTTGGCGCGAACGATCCCTCGGGAAGTTCGCTGAACGACGGTCCAATGGAGAGTAATTCGCCATAGAGGAGAACGCTGCGTAACCCGATCTGCCTTGCCACGACCCCTCATTCTTTCCTCTCGCCATACAGAGGAAGAAGAAGTAAAGATCCTTTCGTGGCAACTTTTTCGTCCGAACTGACGATGCGAACGAGGCCAAGTAAGGCCGCGCTCGTTAATTCGCTGTTGCTTTTGTCTCGCTGCTAAGCAGCGGTCTTGTTTCGTCATTAAGTGCGCTAATGAGTTGACGGCTCGTTAACACGTTCTTCACAACTGCACATTTGATTCTGTGAAGCGTGTCTTATCAGTCTCGTGAAATTGTTTCCTAACAATTTCACGCGACTTCTTTGCGCGAATGCCGTTGCGCCGTCGAGAGACACTTGATAATATCATCATCCACTGCAAAGACTTGGCGACAATTTCATTACATTCACTCGTCACACTCTGCGAGTGCACACGCGCAAAAAAATTCTGCCCACGAATCCAGCCGAGTGCAGCATGTGGTGCAACGCATTCGTCGCGAACTTGACATATGATGATAGCGGCTCGAGAATCAAGATGGCTGGTAATAATATCATCATCCCAGTGGATTCCGCCGCCGTTAGCGACGAGTAAGACATTTACCATAACGACCGGTCATAAGTTATCGAAGCTCATCGCGCGGCTTTTCTTGTGTACCGGTTCTGCTGCGCGCCAGTGTTTTAGTTACATACTAAGCCGTTTATTATAGTCACACGGCTTGAGATATGCAGCAGATACAGATATTACGAGAGAAGGCCTATTATTCAGAAATGCTTCAGAAAAAGGATTCCTCGAATAGTTTTAGCGATAAAGCGATGACAAAAACATAATTACGACAGCCATGACGAAAAGAAATCTTTATGTAGATTATCGTTTACATTTTGACGTTACACGTGACCTTAGGA
Organism: Psix sp. ZL-2020; assembly: GCA_022817045.1. Classification (NCBI taxonomy): domain Eukaryota; kingdom Metazoa; phylum Arthropoda; class Insecta; order Hymenoptera; family Scelionidae; genus Psix; species Psix sp. ZL-2020. The sequence goes on from JABFQD010005225.1 coordinate 5,519, forward strand.
AATTCTATTAAAGATCATATATATCATATAGATATTTCAAAAAGTTGGCTATGAGATACTGCAATTTTGTTAAATTCGTTATAGTTGTCATTAGCCTAGATTTTTGTCCGTGATTTTTTATTGTGCTTTTTGTTCGTGTCATAGCTAATTAAAAGATAATAGAATTTTTAATACTGGAACGAGAGCTCATCAAAGATTTACGCACGCATACTTTTATGGTGGCGCTAGTGTGTGCGGGCGATATCTTGAATGTGTTTCGCACACAAAAAAGCTCATCTACGACAAAAACTCCGTAATGATGACACAAGCATTGTGGCAGCTGCCTTAGTTATTAATTAAACGCGCGGACAAAATTATCTGCCTGCAATCATCAACTGAAATTCGCCCAAGGGACTGAGAAAATTAATCGAGTCTGATGAATTTCGAAGCTGGATTCGATGCTCGGATCTTTCGGTACAAATGACTTTAGAAACAGATACCTCTAGGCTTATGACGCATGCATCATGATAAAACGTCCGATAATGATCCAGGTTGATTAATCCTTAATTTGAAATATGCTATATAGCACCGAATCAGAAGAAAAAGAGATTAATTATTTATGATATCAGTGCGTACATGGTTCGCGAGATGAACATGATCTGTAAATTTCCGTTACCGTTAATGTTCGGTAATGCAAATGCATTACGGTAACAAGGATAAAAAGTATTTACTCGTCGAAGAAAACATTTTTGAAAACATTTTCATTTCGAAAATTCAAATAATAATTATATGTACAGCCTTTGCAGATATTACTGCCTGTTTCAGGTTTAATGTTATGTTGAAATATCGCAATCTTTTGAATAAAACACGAATATCTCATATAGTACATACTGTTCCTTGCATTTGCGGTTAGCATTACCCAGTGAATCCCGGAGGAAATTCAGCATATTTTAGCGAGGAAGAGCTTGCTTCCCAAGAATTATAATAACGAATGCTTAAATCAGCTTAGCTACTCTAACTTCGCTTTTGCGACTATCTTCCATGTAAATATGGAAGTAGCTTTCTGCAGAGTAGACGATGGGAAGCTGCTTGTCGATTGGCAGATGAAGGGCAGGTAGAACAGAGGAGGGGACGAAGGAGGAAGAGGATTGTACGAAGTTGAAGAGGGGTAAGAAGGGTTCATGAATCCCAGATGCTGAGGATTAAACTTTCTCTGGCGTGTTTCTGATTTCGAGAAAGACTATGTTTCGTTCGCGCAGGGCGCGGATTACTATTACGAAATTAATCTTCGTAAAGCTAAACAGATGAAAGATTAATAATAATAGAATATTCAAACCATTACCAGTTCAGATAAGTAAGGAAAGAGTTTTACGCCAACTAAAGTACATATTATGTATAAGATGGCGAACAAATGAAAACACATTTTTACAGTTTTATTATGTTGTTAATAATTATACATTTAGGTTTTTGAATCATACGTCGAAAATCTCCCAAAGTGCGGTTTTGCCTTTTGCTATATACTGATTTCAATCCTGATTGACGTGCTGAGAAAAAGAGGGGAAACTATGCGAAGGATTATATTTGGTACCTCTAACGCCATTCTCTCATACAGACAAGATCATCCTAAGTCTTACACGGAATAGGTTCTGATGGGGGTGGCTACGCGTCCTCAAAAGTATGAAGTCATCACTCGTCCATCTAAAACAAAACGATGTATCTTGTCAAAACCCAACGTGACGAAATCCTCACTGTAAATTTCCGAAGCGTCTCTTCAATTAATGTAAACACACCAAAGTCCCTGCTATTTAAAAAGTCATCGTCACAAAATACTTTGGAGTGAAAATCGTGATGGCTTCGACATGATGGCAAGATAATGTTTTTAAGAATTGACTTGGTGAAATAAAAAATACCGCATGCTGGGGATAAAATTACCAAGCTCAACTCAACTTCAATCGACATTATGATGTGCGCGTGTGCTGAGTACTACGTATATACTTGAGTTCTGATATACCTGTAGAATCAAGACGGAATGCACATAGTCCGCATGTACTTTCTTGCAAGAGCTTCGATGTGCTTATCGGCTCGTGCTCCTTGTATTACGCTTCAGATCAAGCGCAATCTTTGCTTATATTGAAAGCTTATATACATTGATCGATAGAAAATACGTTCACTTTATAGCTAAGTTAAAAAATATGAAATCGAAAAAACATGCAATTTTAAAAATGGTCATAATTTCTGGCTTCAAAGAAGAACTCAGTTGTTAATAAGCCTTGTGAAAGCGTATTAAACGCTCATGATTACAATAGTTCCAGATCGAAGAATTATTTTATTCCATTCAACTATTTATAGTAGTACGAACAATATATTTTTAAATGAAAATATTGAAACATTTTTTAAAAATGACTAAGAATTAATTTTTGTGCAAATGTAAATAGAAATACACATTTTAATCTAGAACATTTTTGTTCAATTTTAATTAATGATATATCTTTAAGTGAAGTTTAAGTTTTCTCCATGATTCCATCGTTACTTCAAATGTTATTATGATGAGATGCAAGAACGACAAATCAATTTTCAGTTCACACATTCATCGTATCTCAATGAATCGCGTCAAAATTTGCTGAGCAACAGTGTCAGTTAATTTACAAGGATGCATATTGACTGCACTTGGCTTGCAGTGTACATAAAGGACAATCATTAGAAGAGTTATTCTTCTGAGTGTAGAAAGACAAACAGCGATGTGGCTTCGATGTGCGAGAATATTGCGGAACATGGGAGAGAACACGGATGCACGGTTAGTTAGGGTTCGTGTTTGCTGAGCGAGTTACCCTATCCCAACTTCAGCGGCTGGCGGAATTAAACGTTCGACGGAGGCTCGTTAACGTCATGAATATGTACCCTCCTACTGTCCTTTTCTCTTTGGTGTCTGCAACCTTCCTACTCCCACCGTTATCACCCCACCTCCAGTCCATTTTACAGTATCTCGGCTCAGTCAGTTTCGTTTGCTATCTCGCTGTCTTTATCCAGATTCAACCCAATCCGGATTTTGTAGGTAGTCGATGTTTGCTGGTTAATATTCATCGGCTCGTGGTTATGGTTATACGCCAGAGATCGCACAATTTTCCGTTCGACCAGAGACACAGACGATTTGAGGGTAAATTGTCCACGCAAGTGTCGTCACCTGTCGGTCAAAAATGTATTTATCATTATTTACAGAGAAAAATAAAATCTTGGCTGGCAATTTATGTTCTTACAATTTTTTGTAAGTTTCTTTTTTTATTCAACGGCTTTATAAGCCATCTTAGTGAGATGTCGGTTTAAATGCTTGAAAGTGAGTTATTCGCGAGTCATTTATATAAATAAGAAGCAGAAATGATACCTGACTACTGGTGCTGCCATCGCAGTGACTTCGCGCTTTGCATTATACCTTGACAATCGTAAGACTAGCAATCGAGGTATTTCACCAACACATGGACACATCATTCAAAACGCAACTGGTATCGTTAGCATATTTTTCTTCACTGCCCAAAGAAGCATATATGTGTTTTTAATGAACGGCTACTGTCCTTTATTCGTTCTGTACATTGACAGTCAATCCTTTGTGCTCGATCTACAATGAATTATATGCTGATGAAATTTTGTTAATGTGTATGATGTTGAATGATATATTAATTACGATGCTTCAAGAAATATTGCATCAGAACAAGTTACAAAAGTACACACAAATATAAATTCTAATAAAATGAATTTATTGATAATGGTTTATTTCTTTTTATTTATAACATTTGTTTATTTTAAAAAATTCAACAGTTCATAGTTCATCTTAAATTATGAGATGTTTCAAAATATTTATATAGTGTTTTCAAAAATACATTTAGTGTTGTTTAAAAATGTTAGCTTGATATATATATTTTTATGGTACCTTTAAAAATTGCATTTATTATGTTTAAAAAATCATGTAATTTAATTTTAATATTTTATGTGTACATAAGTTTTTATATACTTTCTGAAACATATGAATTATAAAGACGATATGTTCAATCTGTTTGATAAAAGGTAAGTGACACTATAACTCATTCAGAAATGAAAAATGATGGCATTCTTTCGAACTACCAACAGATTTTGTTTTTATGTATAACGTAAAATATTATACTCTACTCGAAAATTCAAGTTTTGAGTTGTCAGTATGAAGGGTTGTCTATAAGAGTTTGTAATTCTTGGGAAAGTAAAAGAACATTTTATTGTTGCTGGTATATAAAATGTCACTTACATCTTGCTAAATGGATTGATGAAGTAGTAATGATAGCACACTTGTTACATAAAGTATCGTACAGAATATAGGAGGTTAGTTGTAGAGTTCAAAGAGTGTGATGACAGCACTTACATTGCTGGTGTGGCCAACTTCACATTTGATGTTATCTGCAACTTATTCACTTTACTTTATAATACATTATTAAAATTGAATTAATCAAAATACATATTATTAAACATACAAATTTTCTTAAAAAAAAAAAAATAAATAAATAAATAAATTAAGGTAATGTTCGCCGAAGCAACCTATAAAATATAACATGACCTTTTTTACCTCGACAAAAATGCTTGACACTATTTCCATGCGGAGTGTCAGCGTACTTTTTTACGCGCAGTTGTTATTTTGTAGAGTGGTATTTTGGAATAAACGCCGCAGCCATCATTGTCCCACGAGACTACTTACCACAGTTAAGTAGTACACCGTTCATCTCTTGGGAACGCGTTTGCGTCGATTAACTACGTTTCCTTGCTTTCGGATTGATTAGAAAAATTGGCTCGCAGCGAGGTGAAATCGCACAAAGCGCGTCTCGCATTCCATTTATCCACACGACTGAACTGAATATCAAAGAATGCAGCTGCTATACCTAACCCAAATTGTAACTGGTATGACCATCACGTTTGATGTGTATGACGTAACTTTTGTTTATGGTGAAACTAATAGAAGCATTTGTTGTATTATAATGTGATATGTGCTATTTTGGTTAGTTAGTTCGAATTAACGATATCGAAATGTATATTAATAAAATAAATATTTATATAAATAAAAAAAAATGAGAAACGTAAGATTCGGAATTCAGTTATTAATTTAATATATGATTAAACTCATAACACCATCTATAACTTTGTATGGATGATACAATCAGAAAAGTCGTTAGTGTATGGAGTTTTAGTTCAAAACGAATCAAACGAATTCATTCAAAAATCTCATAAATATTTATATCTATAGAATGAAATTTATTACAATTTGAATTCATTTATTACACAGTGATATTGCTTTAATTAATACATGCAATAAAAAATCCTTAATTAAAGTTTAGTATTTCTTTAAATTGTATTTCAAAAACGTACAATTGAATCATTTATGCAGTTGCAAAATTCATATATATGTAATAACTTACT
>JABFQD010005226.1:0-10926 GCA_022817045.1 Psix sp. ZL-2020
AATATAGAAAGTTCATATATATTATATTTATTATATTATTATTTATAAATGAAATGGTATCTGTGGCTTCCGGTAATAATCGCAAGTAAGTGACAAATATTTGAAAAATGAGTTAATCTGATAAAAATATTGAATTATTATTTTCATATCATTTTCTTAAACCAAAAGCTATAATCCCTCCAATTTTCCATAAAACGTAATTATCTTTTAAATTTAACTAACAAATTTTTACAACTTTGAACACGTTCTTTTTGTAACTTGTAAAATGTCTTTACCTGTTATTAAGCTATATATTTAATGTACAAAAAAGGACCTTTTATAGGTTATTTTATTAAATAAATTACTTTAAATTATATTATTTATCACAATATTGGCCATAAAAATCCTTGTAAGAGTATGCTTGTTCAGAGTCTCGGAGACTGTAACATTCTCTAGGCTTTTGTTAGATTTATTCCTACTTGTTAGGCTTAAAATTTCAAACTTTCAACTACGTGACTAAAACTGTTTTTGCTACACCAAGCCCCACTTTAAAAAGTAGTTTAAACACTTTATTTTTTAATTTAAGATTTCACAAAGAAGGGATGCGCATTTATAAGAACAGCGTACCCTTTGGCAGTCTTCTGTTCATTCGTGATGCAACTATTAGTGTAATTTTATATATTAAATTAACTCAGCTCCGCAGTGGTATATACAATTGAGACAAAAAGACACTTACATTTTTTAATATTAAACTAAGGATTTTTATGTTACAATAAATAAATTTTCGAATTTTCTTATATTGTTTTTTAAACCTTTTATTTTCATTTTAACTACATGAAAAATGGAAAATCTGTCTTTACACCCAAAAGCCTTTTCATTGCATTATATATTTTTTATTTTTCTGAAAGTTTTTGTAAAAAAAAAATTGTATTTGAAAATATAATTCGAAAAATATTAATTTCGTTACAAAAACATCATTTTATTTTATAATATATAAAATTTAATTCATGTTAGAATGTTGCTATTAATTCCTTGTACGTAACAAACACTTACATCTGACTATCAAAACGGAAACCGTTACACACATAATTTTTTCCGTGCAATACTGAAACGACTACATTTAGACTCTTTTGTTACGAAGTTTCTTATTTTTATCCCATTCAAAGATGTTTTCGCAGACAGTTCGTATAATGTATTCAAAGCAAAACATAATTTGATCATCATTTTATTAATTTGATTATTATCATTTTTGCATTAATTCCGGTTTCATAAAACTGAAATTAAATTCAAACTCAGAGGAATTTCGGACAAAAAATTTAATTTTAGAACAAACCGGCCAAGAGGAAATGCTATTTCGATTAGTATGTGAAGTTAAGAGCGTCTAAACACAAAAAACAGGTGTCTTTGAAATGATCTAAATGTATTATTCCCGGCGACACTCATTGATTTCGGATACAAAAAGTCACGGCAATGAAATTTAAAATACTTCGACATACGTACAAGACTACATTCTACAGTGAAAAAGCCCGATTTATTGTGAGAATAAATTATACGTTTGGTACACTATTATTTCAAGATTAAAGCCTGATTAACTATTCGTGCTGAAATACACCGCTCGAAATGAGAAACTGCGTTAACTTAATTCGAGCGGCACTTAAACATGATCACAGCTGAAGGCTGATCAGGTAAAGTGTGTGATTGGACTGTGAAAAGTTCGCATCATTTGTTTAGTAACGCGGCATTGAACTGCACGATTTCTACTTCCGAACGGACAACCGCACATGAACTCGAAGTCGGCGCATAAATATTAATATATGGTCAAAAGTATCAGTTTTGAGTGAGAATGCGGCTGACAAATTCTTGCAGGAAGGAATTAAAATGCCGCTTATAACTGCAGGCCCTAGCTCATTCAATGATGGACCTCTCGAGTCTTTGTCCCGATCCGTTTTTTTATCACGTCTTTTTTACGATTTCAGATGGCGATGCACTCGCAATCTCGTTCCAGACTCACACACCTTTGCGTTCGCGCGCGTCATTTTAATAATGACTGCTATACGGAATTTTACAACCAATTAATGCTGATTCCACTCAGCAAGTTCTGGGCCTCCTTTTTCTGGTACAATAATTAGTTCGAGTCGTCGGAAGAAAATACAACGAGATAAGAACACACGGCTGATGCGCGAGTGACTGGTTTTTTAGTTCGCGTAATTCGACGTCATCATTTGGAAACACGTAGTCACGACGTATGCAAAGTACTGTTTCCATCTTTGTGAATAAAAAAAAGTTATTCGCCATTCTCTAGAACATTTTCAGAATAACGTTGGTAAAACGTTATTCTGATCGCAGAAATCGTTTCGAACAATTTTACAGCAATCTGCATTGGGAAGAATTCTTTTTAAGCATTTTTATCAATTTTCGATGTATAATATTGAAATGACGATGTAAATGTAATGATATATGTAATTAAATAAATTAGACTAAACTTTATTGTTGCTTTAATTTTGTGAACAAATATTAATTCGGTTTTCATATTACTAGCTGAGGCAACAAAACTAGTAGAACTGTATGTGATCTATGCTAACGATACTTGTTTAGAAAAAGTGATTATTAAAACAAACTATGCAAAAAGATTTATAGTTATTTCATAGTAAAATCAATCATTTGTCGCATTCTGTTTAATAAAGTATGCAAAATTGTTTATAAATCTGTCAAATTATGAAAGAATAATGAAGAATTATGCTGAGAGAAGAGTTAAATATTTACACAGATTTCTTTAAATCAAATAAAGGAAATCCGATTTTTTCTATCCAGTTATTCTCAAAAAATTAATTCACTAAATAATACAGCTAAATAAATGATTAAAGTCTTTCACTTCAAACAATATTATATAATACAATAAATCACAGACAATATCAAAATGAGAATACACAGAAAATAAAATGATAAATTTTACCTTGTAAATATGTAACTCAATAATATACACAAAAAAACAATGCTTTCGGGCTGGTTTTAGGTTTTATTATCGTGGGTTTATTACACTCCCTGGAATTCATGACCCGAATGTATCATTATTTTTATATATGTATATACATGAAAAAACGGATATAAATCATTACGTAACGATGCTACATAATTGAACGACACTGTAAGAATGACTTCAAGCATTTGCTTAAATAGCCTCGCCTAAGTACAAAACAGTGCTTTTAAAATACAAAGACTAGGATTTTAGAATAAAAAATAGCTATAAATGGAACAAGTGGTTGATAACTCGGTTAAACATTATTATCATTAAATCGAATGCCCGTACAACGCTTACATCTCCAAAATTCAGTAGGAGAAAGTGACTATCATAGGACCATTCTCGTAGAAGTATTATTATGATTTCTCTTTTTCTAATCACGGAATATGCGCAACAAAATTGTAATAGAATCTTAATTTCTTGAGGAGAGATATTACATGATGTAGTATAATTAAATACTACTCTTGCGCGTAAATTTGTTTTGGTTTTTCAACGAGTCAGATAAAAACAACAAAACGTTTCCAATCGTTTGTGTGCTAAGTTTAAAAATATGCTTTGAGAAAAAATGTAATCATTCTAACAGCATATATGATTAAAAAGTATTCCACATGCAATTATTATTTGGATCATTAGTGCATATTATTAGCTCAAAAAATATAGTGAATTATGCTATGGATCATTTCATTGCGGTCAAAATATGATTAATTGGTATTTTTTTCACTTTTTAATAACAAGTTCGGTGAGTATATTTTCATGAAATTCCCGTATTTTTCTAGAAAACAATTTTTCTTGTGAAATTCAAACTTGACTTTGATTCATGATATAATACATTTTGCATGCAATATTGATTGTTCAAGTTAAAACAATATTCTTCATTATTCAATGTTAAAATTTACATCAGAACTTGCAAATGAACGGAATTAAAACAAATTAAAATGATAATTTTTATAACGTTAGTCAAGACATTCCATTCTATACATTACTGCATATTTCACTTGATACTCTGATCTGCCTGTTTCCTTGCGAAGTTTTTCTGGACCGAACTTTCTCTTAAAAGAGTGCCCAAAATGTCTTGCATTTTCTTTAAATGTAGTCATGAAGTCTTTCGTAAAGTGACATATCTAAGCAATTTGAGTCGACTGCCAAGTTCAAGAACATTGGAAGCTACGTACTGCGTCAGAGAGTGTCATTGGTTTTACAAAAGATAAAATTTCCCAATCAAATGATCGATGATTTTAATTAAGAAAATAGTCAAAAACTTTAATTAAGAAAATAGTCAATTTTGTTTAATCAATACTTACTCCAAATAATATTTAATACGATTAATAAACAGTTTGAATTTAACATAATTTGAATATGAAATATATATGAAATCTATTGAAAATTTCAAAATTTCTTATTTATGCAAATATCAAACAAACCCAACATTTCACACGCTAAACTGAATCAATATTAACTCAAGTTGAAATTAAATTTGTTAATTTTTAAAAATTTCTAAAATCCAATTTCCAAATAATTCATAAAATAAAATTAAAAGATCAAATTCTTCACTAAAAAATTGTCAAAACTTTGACAAAATGCACTAATTAAATGATAGTTGTAATGAAATGATCGAAAACCATACTGAAATTTTCTTAAATGTGCTGATATGAAACATTGAAGAACACCAGTATTAGTAAACTGTCAGCGACATTTGACTCGCACGTGGTGTCTCCGGAGCAGCGGACATGTGAGCCGATTACAGTGATCTCTGGGAGAAGGTGTAGGCATCGACTACGCAGACCTGTGTGCAAGTTGTCAACTAAAGCCAGACAGAGAGAGAAGGAGCGTGTCAAAGAGGTTGAGACAGACAGAGAGACGTTGCGAAGCGCGGCATCTTAAGTGATATATAAGACTCGACGACGTTGCTCGGGTTTCAGTTGGTGAACAGTGGGGTACGGGATCGCTCGACTAAAGGGCCCACGTTGGGATCGAGCGAAGGACCTTGCAAACCAACAGCAATCAGCAACAAAGTGAGTCTTACTACGAGCAGTTACATGACAGATAGCCGGCCGGTATCACTCCAGCTTCGTTTCCCATAACAGACCATACGCCACCATTGACAGGGCTTACATAATTTTACTTAAGTTTCGCCATTTTTTTCTTCGGCACATCGCAATTCGGTTTCCAATCTGAAAAAAATAAATCACAATGAAACAAACATAATATTTCTTTTTACACAAAATGATGATTTTCACTTTGAAATTATTTAAATTAGTTATTTTATAACTGTTAACAAATTTGCAATGTCCATATAACTGAGTCATATTCTCGTTTCAATGGTTTCAATAAGATTGTTTCGATTTAAAATTCCACTTCGTTTTTCTTGGTTCTTGATATCCTGTATTTAGGAGAATCATTGCATTTTTATTAGTTCGTTGTTTTTTGAATTTTGTGAATGAATTTTTGCACTTTTATAACTTGGTCTTACAATGTTTTCTGATACACTTTTCTGATGACATGACAATAATTGCTTCTAAAGAGTATCATAAAATCATAATTGACTTTAACGTGTATTTCAATTCAGCTATCTTATACTGATCGTAAAACAATTAATAAAGATGAACATAAAAACAAAGAAAAATTAACATTATAAATCATAGTGGCAAAGCTGGTAAAATTACCATTCACTTTTACTGATACATTGATATGTTATTTAAGGCTTATCTCAAATTGTGAAAACCGCCAACGAACAATCATCTGTATCATTTTGCATTTCAAATGTCCATTTTGTTACAAAAAATTGAAAAAAAAAACATTTAAAATTTTTTCAGTGATTCATGAAAAATTACGCTTTTGCAGAAAATGACACAATATACTCATTTTCATTATATTCAATATAGGAAAATTTTTTATGCAATTTTGATTTTTCTAACCAATTACATTTAACATAGAAAAATACATTTTGAATAAGTTTTAATTCCATTATGTTTTGAACATCAATCAATTATTGAATTCAAGCAAAATGAATTCTTTATTTATAGCAAATTTGAATAGTCAGTGAAGTCAAGAATTGCATTGTTTTTTAAATACAAAACAAATATTAATCGTTCTTTGATTTGCAACGCGGATTTTTTATTGTCTAATTACCGCGCTTATGATCATTCTGGTCTTGGCCTTGAAAAATTCATGCTTAACTTTTCATTGTCAATAAAAGCGGTAAATCAAAATACATGACGTTTACCAGAAATAGTTATTTCATTCATTTTGATGAATAAATTTTTGAATGTCTTGTCTAATGGCTTGCAAATATTTATAGTTCTTGAAAATTGGTTCGGCTCATTTTGAGCTGATTACTGAAATCAAAATTTCATGAGGATATCTTGCGACATTTTCTCGAGTATAATATTTTAGTCTTGATTATACTTTCAAAAAAGACAGTTGAATGTGTCCTGAGTTGACACTGGAATTCTATTTTCATGAAAAATAATTTCGAATGACGACAGAATTATGAATTAAAATGATTGTCCAATCGAAGATGAGAATGTGGTTTTCACAGATTTAAAATGATGTAATAGAAAATGAATAATTTGGGTTCTTTTTATTTTCTTGACGTTGATTCGTGTCTTGATGGTTAAGTAATAATTATCTTTAAAATATGTAGAACAGCGATTTTTTTAATTATATTGATAAGTAAAATAAAGTCCCTCTACAAATACTAAGAAATAGTTTTTTTGTTTAGTCAAACTTTTTTCTGTCTATTGAGAATTCTTGAAAGAGCAAAAAAGGAATTTCGTTGAATTTGTATTATATTATCATTATATCATTAGTTTAATATTTATTGCCCATAAACTATAACAAATTTAATTACTTGAATTTAATATAAAATAATTTAATTCCAATTGATTTTGTAATTTAAATTTTTATTATAATTTACCTCAAATACAAAATGTACAACGTATTAAAACCTTTTTACTTTTACGATCGTTTTTAAACAATAATGTATTTGTAGAGATACATTTAAGTGCTATACATAAACAAGTATTTGTATAATTTTTTCAATATTGTAATAAAGTTTTTTAAAATAATATTATAATAATACCATTTGATTCCTCCATTTACTTTATATTATATATATAAAAAAAATATTATTGTTAACTTAAAACTGAATCGTAAAATTTTAGAAGGAATTATAATTTTAAATTCTATTCATAAAAATTAATTCAAAGTTGTATAAAATATATTAACTTTTTATATTAAACCGGAAATTCAAACACAAAAATAGAAGAATAAAATGTTCTAGATTTTTAAATAAAACGTAAAATATAGTTCAATGTCAGAAATTTACGTAGAATGCAATTGAACTTTCACGATGATTATGACTTTCTATTGAACCTCTGTTTCGATAATTTAATATTATAATAGTGCATCAGGTTCATCTATACTTAAAAAAAATATATGTGATCAGAATTGTGAGAATGCGATTGCAATGAATGGCTGAATAATTGCACGACGCATTAATGCGCCAAACTCAATATCCACTTGAAAACAAACGTTGCGACAAGATCGACAATGAAGGAAATTAAACCGATCGAATATGCAAAGGTTTTTTCCCCGATTTCAATTGAGGAAGTTTTTCGACATAATGGAATCATTCAATTTCAGCTGCGTAAGCTTATTTATTAATGACTTTTCTTTATCAAGCGGTGAAATTGTGAAAACGGAAGCTTTTAAGAATGCAAGAAAATGTTTATAAACAATTGAATTATTTGGGTCCGAAGTTTGATTTTGACATTTTGCAATTCAGATAATTGCAAAATATATGCTTATCGCGATGTCGATGGTCAACTTTTAGCTTCCACATGCACCTGTTTTGGGAAATAAATATAACAAAAAGTAGACATTGTTGAAGCGTCCTGATTGTTATTCTAGAATGCATACCTAATGAGCGCCGGACCTACGTGGACTTTTTTATATGGAACTTTAATTCTTGTATGAATCACACTCAGTCGCATTTAACCGGGAATTTTAAGTAGCAATCTTTGGAAGACAAAAAATGTATTTTTCTTAAGAAGCAAAACAAGGTTCGAATTAACTTAAGGGGCTTGAAACGGTTTAAGAAATTTCATATTTTTTTTTCATTTCAACTTAAGAAGTTTGTTAAGCAAGGAATTATTGGCTCATAGCAATCTAGTTTTTATTCATCGTATCATTTTAACTCTCCATTCAGGAATGGTGTGAAAAAAGCGTACAATGTAAATGTTTTGAGAAACAGTGAATAAATTAAATCACTCAACGTTATTCATCTAATGATTTATCTCAAAAGCGAAAACAAAAAAGCGTCTAAACTTAACAAATAATTTATAATGAATCCTTGCACATGCGCAGTTTGGTGTCTCTAGTTCGGTCTTTATATGCTAGTGTCATATATGACTCCTTCTGTTTTTACAAAACAAAATACGTGATTAGGACTTTTAGTTCATTTTGCAATGGAAATCAGAATTATATATAGGAGAATGATTTGAATGCTTAAATTGTAGTCATGATTTTATACGATTGAATTTGTTTTTTAACGGCCAAATAAGAAACGAATGTATCTTTTATTGTCTGTTAATGATCGTTTAAAAGATTACCTAAAATGAACATAGTATCTCCATTTCTATCAAAGATCGTTACACGTATTTGAATTAAAAAAAGTTTTAATGTTTTTTTTTATTTCACAGACAACAAAGTGATATATATATGTACGTTTAAAAGATTTGCTTTAAATATCTTAAAGTAGACTGTTACGAAAAAATCAAGCAAGTTTTATCTTGGAAATATGTCAGTAACTGATTTAGAGTGACACAGCAGATAGACCATTTTTAAACTTTTAATCAAATTCGTGTGAATGAATGGCCGATGTCCACCGCGGATATTGGGTTAGCCGGTCATTCTTCGCTCACTACGTTACCTAAACTTAAGCCATTCAACTCGTGTGGGTAATCGCGCCTGGTCCCGGATCGAATTTTTATCATTCGCAAACTTGTTCCGTCACTTGTGCTCCTTCGTCTCGTCCACTTTTCCTTTCCTTCTCTCTTAATGTGCGAAGTTTCAATTGCAACCCTGTAAAAGTGAAAAATGAGAACATGTTGATAAATTTCGTATGAATTTTCCATAAATAAACCATTAACAAAAGTTAATGAGACCAAGCTTTAATAAATGAGACAATCATTTGAAAATTTGCAAGATGTTCTGAACATTTCTCCAGTTTCAAAATAATGACTTCACAATCGTGAGCCAGCAGACAGCCATTGTCTGCATTTTATTATCTCCAAACCATCATTACATCTGTCTAATTATATAACAATAAATGACATCTACAATAATATCCTTCTGGAAGTGAGATGAAATAACTTGTCTGTTACATCAAGGTGCGCTATGAATTTCCAAAAGTTTCCTGAAAGCAGGTTTCATCCTGCTGCTCCAACCACTGACCGAAATCCATATCCAAGTGACGTTAAGTCACTGGTTACGCGTAATCATCGGTGCTTGTCCGCGTCCTTCGCAAGAACGTTCCAGAAAACCGCGTGCAGTGAAAGGACAACCTTTCGGGCCGCAAATAGGAATCCAAAGTACACGCATGACCGAAAGGAAATGCCGATGACCGGATTTGTGGTCAAGTCTGTCGAAGGTTCTCGAATCGGTTTCGAAAAAGCCTAATAGGCCGAGCTAATACGGAAAACACTGCAGCTTGACTATTACCTTAAACGAGTCAGCCAATCGGTCCACTTCTGCTGACAATTAAGACTCTTAACATTCGCCTCGCGGCTACGGTCTTTGAATCATTGCTTATAGATAGACTGCTTACGGAGAATCAACCAACCAGAACCATACAACCGACAGTTTTCCAAAATGATGATGCTTTGTCTTTTTAGATGGCGGACTTAATCTGGAAAGTTTACGGTGGCTACAGAGAAGCTATGGATAACGTCGGCGATCCGAGGGTCAAAGACTGGTTCATGATGAGCAGCCCATTTCCCACTTTGGCTATCTGCCTTTCCTACGCCTACTTCGTTAAAGTATTGGGACCAAAGTTGATGGAAAACCGCAAAGCATTTGATCTTAGGAAAATTATGCTTTATTACAACCTTTTCCAAGTTATTTTCTCAACGTGGCTCTTTTATGAAGTGAGTTTATTACATTTGCTTTCAATTTTTAATTGGTATTTGTTGTTTTATAATATTCTATAGAGACTGTAAGAAATAAAAATGTTATCAGACCTTGTTTCGGAATTAAAATTCAATCAAGATGTTCAAGTAGGTGAAAAATGATTGAAAACAAATAGCTAAATAATGAATAAAATGATACAAGAGCTGTTTGAATATACATTAAGAAATTGTACTAATCTGTACATAAAATTTCATTTCATTTCAAACTATTTATTCAGTACATTTTGAACAGTCCTGATTACATTGCTTCACTTTTGTTACAATGAGTTTCATATGGACTTTGATATCCTCACTTCGCGTGGTTTCTATTTCAATGTTTAATTTCGAATGAATATTTATTAATCGAGTACTATTTTAGGCCATGGCTGCAGGATGGTGGCGAGACTATTCATTCAGGTGTCAGCCGGTGGATTATTCAAACAATCCAAAGGCGATGAGAATGGCCCGGGGATGTTGGTGGTACTACATTTCCAAATTCACTGAATTTATGGACACAATCTTCTTTGTTCTAAGGAAAAAAAATGATCACATTTCAACATTGCATGTCATTCACCACGGCGTCATGCCAATGTCCGTCTGGATAGGAGTCAAATTCACACCTGGTAAGAAGTACACTTAAAAGCCAACCGCAAGTTTTTACGAGAAGCAGTACTTGAACACCTTGAAAAGTCGCAACTTTTAGTACTGTGCATTGAGAATGGTGAAGAACTATGATTGATGACTTTGTTGAAGTATTCA
>JABFQD010005227.1:0-10925 GCA_022817045.1 Psix sp. ZL-2020
AAATTTTGTTTGATAGGAGAATTGTAATAGCATTTTTAATGAAAATAGTATTCTCTTGAATTTGTCACCCTTTCGATACGTTTCCCATTAAAAAAATCAAATTAGAATATAAAATATTCAAATTGAACACATTATCTACACATATTAAAAATAACATTGAATGAACACAGGGGTAAAAATTGAATAAAAATATTTACATTGAAATTAAATCAATAAAAATTACATTGTTCTTAACGATTTTGATTTCAGTTTTTATAAAGTTTTGTAATACATTTTTTTGAACCATTTTTAAAAATATTTCATAAATGTATGAATAGCATTATAAGCACTGTAATGTTGTTACAAGAATTACCGAACCGGGAGAGTTGTTTTTCGGGCACTCACGGGAAATAGGACTGCGCAAGAGCAACACTAACGTCACTTTTGAATTTTGAAGCTAGATTGCGATCACGAGAACACATATGTCCGCGAAAACTACCTATAACAATCAAGTGCGCAGTTGATTCAGCGTTATATCAGGGGCGTCGCCAAATTTTCGGAGCTATTTTTGGTGAGTCAAAAAGCATATAAGGGCTCGGGGCGAATGGTCTCACTTTCTTGTGTGGCAAATTTGAATTTGGAAGCTAGTCCAAACTGAACTTATAAAATGTATTTTGATATTAAATTTTGGTTTTGCTGACCATTTTAGTGATTATAGACTCAAGACTTAGGATTTCGGATTATATATCTTCAGTTTAATGTTTTATTTTCGATATATTTATGTTTAAACTTTGATTATGGTTAGCGAATTATGATTATGATTAGTGAATTATGGTTATAGTTTGCGAATAATCAATTACAGATATAATTTTATCGATATTAATATTTATGGATATTTATTTATAATTCAGTTAGAGTATGGATACCTAATTTTTAAATATTTAGTTTCTGGTTGTGCGAATTATGATATAAAGTTCGATTGAAGATATTACATGTACAGTTATTTTGAAAGTGTCGTTAATCATAAATTATATATTTTAAATTTCATTTGTATTTTGATTTGTCCTTTAACCTCAAATAATAAGTTCCTCAATATTATTTTTATTGACTTTTTTTTTATTATGTGTTTTCCTTAATTCATTATTTGTCTATCTTCGGAGCAACGATCAAAATTAATAAATAGCCTGTGACAAAAGCGATGCGGAGTTCAAATTCTTCGGAGCTGTCGAGAATTGCAGCATATCATGAAATTAACTGACTTTTTCTACTAATTTATTCTACTATTTTATTCAGCATATTTTGGATTGACTCTTCTGAGTCTGGCGCCTTTTTCTACATTTAATACAGTTCAATAGATTCTCTGAGGAAACTTAAAGTATCAGTAAATCTAAAATAAATTAAATTTAGGTTAAAAAGATAGTTCCGTTATATTTGAATGTATTGTCTTTAAATCATATTTCTATCTGTGTTTTGGTAGCGCTTGTTTACATTCTTGCGCACGTCGACAAAATTTTCTCGGTTACGAGGCTTGATTATTGCGGGAACTCGAGCAGCAACGAGCGGTGTCGAACGGCTTGAGACTGGCGCTATGCGCTGCCTCTTTGCTAATGAAAAGAAATCAGTATTAGCAAATGAAATTGAATTTCATTAAATACGAATAGAGTATCATATGAATTTGACGTGTTTTTTTAAAACATATTAATCCTGTTAATCTTAGATATAATATGGCAACATATTAAAAAATAATTTTTACTTAAGGTTTTTAGATTTTAGTATAGCTGTCAGCTATACATACTTTATAAATTATGCATTACAATTCACACCATTTCAACACATTTTTCATGTATTTTATTGGAAATTTAAGCACAAAAATAAAATAATATCAACATAATCTTCACACAGCAGTTTACGAAATAAAACTTTAATTAAAGTTTCATATTAGAATTATCAATGCAGTAAAAAAAGTTTAACTTCATACAAATGTAAGCGTATATTTTTTCAACCTTTATAATTAAAGAACTTAGGAAGTTATTGAACTTAATTAGGCTAAAGTAGTTTTTATCATAATTATAAGATAATAACTTAATTGGAGGATATTCAAAGATATTCTATAAATATTATAGAGGAATTAAAAAGTTTAAAACTTAGATATATTTTTACATAAACTAAATGTTGTAATCTTTCAATGCAGATGATAATTGATTTTGTGCATGAAAACTTCATATTCGTAATATTAATATTAGAATTGTTCAGAATAAAAAGTATGTCACAGGTATTAGAAATTCCTAAAGACGCAGGAATCTGGCACAAAAGAAGTTTGTATGAATTTGAGTTTAAATTTTTGAAAATAATTTACTTAGTGATGGGTAATTGGCCAAATCAAAACAGATGTTCACGACTTTGTGTTCATTCATCAGCCTTAATTTTGTTTCCAATATATGTGGCTGCAGAGGTGGAAGAAATTTGATTTTTATAAAATAATTCTCGTTTTCGGAAGATAGTAGTAATATATAACTTATTCAATTTAGTTGCATTATTTATATTCTAATAGGCATGATTTGGAAACATTTTTTTTCACTGGAGTTTTTAGCTCTGTATTATTATTTCTGTTTGGACTATCATTACATAGTATCATTTTTCGAAAAAGAGTAACTGCTTTATTATTTAATATACTATTTATCTATATCATTTGAAATCAATTGATTCATATAAACTAACGACTTATTTTTGTAATAGCTCATTTGCCTGTTATATTACATCGACGAGCAATTCCAAATAAAAAGAAAAGATCATGAGAAAATAGTTGTAGAGTTCGTTACTATAATGAGCAAATTAGGATTTAGAATAACATGTAAAGGAGTAAATTTTTTCATATTTATTATGTTTCAAAGTTCTTTATTTATATTTCTGTTTCTGCTTTTTGTCGTATAGGATAAATTTATACTATATAATATTCATATATTATTTTAATTAACAACCAACTTTGGTGAAAAGCCAGATGGTTTTTTATTAAATATTCGTGACCGAGAAATATATATGTACACTGGTTTGAAACAATCTAATTTTGTTTTTATTTCTCAATTTTTGTCATAACTTTCGCATGTTTAAGTTTTGCCGTCTACCTTTTCCATGCAAAAATGAACATTTAAAAATTGTTAGTTATATATTTCTTTAGCTTTTTGCTTCAACTTCAAATCATTGTGTCCACGTTACAATCGTGTTTTCAGATTTAGTACAAAGAAATTTGGTTAAAATCTGATAAACTTGGAGTAAGTTACAAACATGAATAGTGTCTTACTTCAGATAATAGTTTTAGTTGGACGCTGAAGGATTTTTCCAATTTGGATAATTTTTATCAAATTTCAAGCAAACAACACGATATTGCAGAAGGCTGAAACATGAACAGAAGTGAGATTAAACTATAAACTTCATTCTTGTCGAATAGCTATTTGCCTATTTAGGCATGCAGACGGATTTAAATAGTTTTTGTCGATGGCTCTAAAATGTTAAAATTTGAAACTTCGATTTTTGTTACTTTACATTATTTTTGTTACTACTTCGTCAAATTAAAATCATTGTCCAAAATAAAATAAAATGTATTTTTTCGATTTGTAATATTTCGAATTATATTATGCTCATATTTAATTGAATTTTTGATAGATCATTTTCTTTAATTAATGAATAATATCTTGAATACATTATCAGAAAATTAGCTAAACATCTGGATGCGTTATCAGTATTATGAGTTAAAAGATAGAAATTTATTTTAAGCTGATTGTAGCGTTACTAGATACTAAATTTTAATCATTTCTTAACTAATAATCTGAAATGAGATTTTTCAAATTTTTGTTTTTGTTATAAAAAAAGAGAGATATGAATAAATTTTAGGAAGGTTGAATTGCTATATTATGATGGATCAACTCATTTATTGTTTTCAAAGTTAGATTTGTCATAAAATTATTTTCTGAGAAAATTGGAATTAATTCACTAATAAATTCTTAATTTGACATTCATAATTAAATAAATAATATGAAATGCCACACTAGTATGTATTCTTTTTCTCTGCAACAAATCCACTTTCGGTAAAGAAATTCTATTTTACAGTAGCACTCACTATCTTTCTGTAGTGTTGGTTTTTTACTTACATATTCATGGCCTTGTGTGATGTTTTAATAATTGCATTCATGGTTCGTGTGTTTCGATTTAAATGATCAAGTTGGAAATCTCGTCTCTTTCGTTAATTTAAATATTAGCGGCATTTTTTTTATTTATGTGTATCATCAATATGAATTTGCTGTGGTTTTATTTACTTTGCTGTGTGTGGTTTATTTGCAAAGCCAATTTCTATTGAAAATATTAATACTTAAGTTTTTTTCGTATTTAACCTAATATATTCAAGGGATTGTTTTTTAAAAAGAATTAAGATTTCAAAGATCCCAATACATGTTAGAGAAGATATCGTAGATTCAAGGAACTTCGATAACACTTTTCGAGAAAACACTGATTAGCAGATAGTTCTGTGAAAGTTTCTGAATCGTAACTATCACATCAGGAGTGCAAAAGTCTAAAAATGAATTCATGTGGTTTCTATTTCTGGGTTTCCAAACTCTATACAGATAATATCAAATGCTTCACCTCTCAACTCGAATTCTGTATTATCATCTAATTTCCTAGATATTTTATCAAGTTCAAAATTATCTTTGGATGACACATAAGATACAAATATTCAAATCTTTCGTGATTCCCACTACTGCCATATCTCCTTAGCTAACCTATTTAAATGGTCAAACCTCGCACCACTAGACTTATTTATATAAAAAATGGCAGTGGTGTTATCGATCCTCAACAATATTTGTACACGATTGAGATCAGTCACAAAACATTTAAGGTCCAAGAAAGCAGCCGTAAGTCCTATAAAATTTTCCTTTGTTGGAATCTTTCTCAAATTAATCATAAAACTTAAGTCCTCTAACAATTTTATTACTATACTGATCTTTTCTAAACATTCCTCGTAGGAGTTCACCATACTTAGTATATCATCTAAGTATATGACTGGGGTAACTCCTAACTTCCTCAAGAAGGTTACGACGGATTTCATCAATTTTATCAAAGTGTAGGGAGTGGTGCTAAGCCCAAAGAGCAAACACGAAAATTCGTATAATATTCTTTTAAAAGTAAACGTTAAAAATTTTCAGCAGTTTAAGAGTATTTCTTTTCCTCAGCTGAGTGGGACGGAATATTCAAGTATTTGAGTTATTTTCATGAGTGTTGTGCTTGTAATCCTTCCTAGATCTTTCTAAAGCTTTAGCCTTCTTTGTTGCATGACTCTTTTTCCCAAAATACTTTGTAATTCGATTCCTAGATTATCATTTGTAAGTGTTTCCTGACAATGTAATTTAGAAAAAACTTCGGTGGATCGTTTGTCATCATCTGAACAACTTTCGCTGGAGACAACTCGAGTTTTAGCGACACTTCGAGACCTAGCTCTGCTGCGGGACCTAGAGACGCTATGAGATATAGACGTATTATCCGACTCAAGGATGCTCTTAGATCTAGTTCTTAGACGCTCATCGTCCGAATAACTTTGTAATTTCTTGCATTTCAAAGATCGCAATCGATAATATATATAAAACAAAAGAAACGTACATTTTCAGGTTAGAACCTATTCTCTCAGGGTTAGAACATATGATATACATAAAAACGCCTTATAGGTTAGACCATATGGCGAAAAACGGATCAAAGGTTCGACCTATAAGTAGAATTCATGTTAAAGCCTCTCAAATAATATCCTCAAATAATGTAATTTCAAATTTGAAAAAATCCATGTTGTTTCAAGGTTAGCGCCTAATCAGAAATATCAACATTCTATTCGTCATCAACACAAACCTAGGTTGGGTTTCCACGAAATCCTAATTTTCCACAAATCCTTACCGGTTTGCACATCAGATACCGAACTTGAGCTGGAAATAGCACGGCATCTCTTTCGGTGTCTATTTTTCGGCCTTTTCGTTTTTCTTGTCTTCTTTAAATTCGTCGATGAAGTAGAATTTTGTTTCTTTTCAGCCATACTTTTGAATTACAAAATTCCGTAGTGACTACACCGGCACAAAAAAAAGCAATGAAAAATGGTCACGTGCACATACCTAGACGGTCGATGGACGTGGCGTCTGCTTTAAAAGTTGCGGCAGCACTATATTGTTATCTCTCAGAAAAGGGGCATAATACAATAGGACTGCATTATGGTTTTGCTTAGGGTTATTGATTTGAAACTTTGGGCTATAATCAAGCAATGTTTTCGAATTGTTGCAATTTAAATTTAATTTGAGATGCAATAGAGGTCGGATTTTAAATGTAACGATTTCAGCGTTATTTCCCTATTTGCTATATTTTGTACAATGGATTAGGTAAAACTCTGTGTGTCAATTTATCTAATTATATCTACGTAAATTTTTAGGTCATGATCAGGTAACCTGATTAACTTAAAACAGACTAGATAAGACTTTGATGGAGCAAAGTTTGAAACTTGATTATCTCCTAATAATAAACTAATTAGACCCCATATTTATTGCCCTATTTGGTTAACCGTAAATGGTCATGACGTGAATAGTATCATCTTCTAATTAAAAATATTTCTAAGTAATGATATCATAAATTCTTTTAAGTAATACAAATGATTTTGTGATGTAGTAAATGTTGTATGAATATATAACATTAGTTACTTTTTTTTATAAATAAGTTATTTTTCATTTATAATTTATTCAGCGTCTGATTTTATTAAATCATCAACGACGAAACATGCTAGAAACCTTTAGGGCTATCGTTTTTATTCTTCTTGTGCATATGTATTCAGTAGTAGGTAATAAACATCCTACATATATTAATTATAGCAAATTTAAAGGTAACGTCGAAACCGTCACAACTCGTATTTTATCTATAATAAATTACAAGCAGGCTCACATCATGACCACTTTGAGTGACGATATATATCCTTTATTTCAATGAGTTTACTTCGTCTTTTAGCTTTTCCGTATGTTAGCAGTTCTTGTAACACAACACTCGTGATGCGTTTTTAATTGCAGTAATAATTACATTCGGTATCACACTTTGATTCCACTTAATAACGTTGTACTTAAAGCTCAGCAAGTCCTTTGCTCAGGACCAGTTTTTGTTTTTTATTTAAATTTATTTCAAATTCATTTATTAACTCCAAGACCAGTATCATAAATTACAATAGTTTAGAGGTAAAATACCACATTTACGTAATGCCGCGGTATTATTTAAATTCATATAATAACAATATAACGACAGTAAATCAACGGTACATCAATACTGATCCTATTATTAATTTTTAAATTAAATTTCTGAAATTGCGGATTGAAATCGCAAATAAAATTAATATACTTAGTTTAGAAACAAATCGAAATGATAAATCAAATGACTTGTCTTAAACTTAAGACATGTTAATAATTGAAATTGAAATTGATAATAATTAATTATTGAAATATTAATTATAAATATTTTTAAATATATATGCATCGTAATGCATTATAAATTGTTTATTTGTTTCAGATATCGTAACCACAATCTCCATATTCTTTGTATTAATACCAGTAATTCTCTCTTTTATTATTTGTAAGAAGCATTCTACAGATTTTCATACGTGCTCTCAAAATATTATTATCGTCAAAACTAGTTTACCGTTTTCTGTTCAATGCATAGTATCTATATTCGGTGGTCCCATTGTAAGTGCTTTTTTCAGCAATTTTATATGTACAGCTGTGATAGGAACAGGCTACTTCTACTTTAATAATTATATAATCGAGTGAGAACATCTTAAGACTCTTTTATCTTGTTGAAATACGAAATCACCTTACTAGAATTTTGTGTTTTTATCTTAGGCAATCATTAAGAATTCTTGGATCCGTGAACAATGAAAATGATAACCTTAAGTACATTAGGTACTGTGTTAAGGAATTAAAATACGTTGTATGGTAAATTTGTTGAGTGTAATTGGAAATTTTTCCATATTCACGTACATTTTTCAGTAATTTTTTGAAATTTTTAGCTACTGTGATATGGTAAACAACTGTTATCGACTGCTACTTTTAGCTGGTGCCCTTAGTTTTGTTATTATAATAGCTTTATGTATATTGACAGTAAGATATTACAATATGTAAATAAAACAATAAATTTTTATATTTATTTTTTCTGTCTTTTTTAGATACAACTTACACATGGAAATCCAATAAGATTCTTGGCTATGTTAAATATATGGTTCGTTATAACTGTATTTTTTGGTTATTTATACTATGTAGGAGACACATTTATGGATGCATTATATAAATTTAAATTGGCATTGTGAGTTAAAGTATATGAATTATTCCGAAGGAAATCTTATAATATTTTATTGTATTTTTTTTTATAAAGGTACCAATCAAATTGGATGAATTTGCCAAAAAGAATGATATCTATATTGCAAATATTCCAAATAAGATGTAACAAACCAGTCAAGATTCATTCCTTTGGAATTATTGTATTATCTATAGATTTATATATAAACGTATGTAATAAGTTATATATTTGGTTTCTTCATAACTCAAATAGTACTAATGTTAAGGAATTGTTTATTCATTTGTAGATTTTAAAATCAGCGCTAACGTATTCAACTGCTTTATGGAGTCTTAAAAATAAATAAAAATCGACAAACGAAAGCCAATACTACTTCAAAACAAACTTTAATAAAATCAAGTGATATTATAATTTTGATACTTCTCTAATAAAATTGTACAGAAGAATATAATGATTTTTCATAGAAAGATCAGTGTGTTTTCTTTTTGATTTGCAAGATGAGAAATAAACACTAGATGTCTTCTAATATTATTTGTATAATATTAAGCTAAAAAATATATTTTATATTTAAATTCCGAGATATTTACTTTGTTGAAATTAACTATAGGTATGTGAAGTAGCGTACTAATTTTTTGTGTAAAAATCACTATCTTGATTGGTGTTTCTCAGTATAATGTTAATGAAAGTGAGACTTATTTGTGGAAAACAAGAAAAGTGAAAACTATGAACAAGTGATTGCGGTAAAAGTAAAAATTTCTTCTATTGTTTTATTTTGTTCAACTCATGGACTTCTGTTTAAGTGTTAAAAAAGAAACGAGTGAAAATGGGATATTACCGGAAATGGATGAAACCTTATCCTAAAACTACTAAATTTGAAACAGAATTCATAAAAATCTTGGTAGTTAAGATATTCAACAATAACCATTGATAAAGAATATGGTATGATTATATGCTTCATCTTATGCAACCGTTTGGAGAGTTTATTCATGTAAAATGAAGAACTAGATTTCAAATCAACTAATGATCAAGAAGTCAAATCTTTCTTGAACTAAGATGAAGATATTAATTTATGAATAATATTTCTGTTATTGCATTAGGAAATTTATTAAAGGCTCAATTGTGTAAAGTATAAATTTATTGTGAATCTTATTCGTTGGTTAATAATGAATGTTATTAATATTCCATAGATAAAAAGTATGTAGAATTAATGAATGTAGTGGTGTACGTGAATTAGATGGACAAAGTAAACATAAACATCATGTTCCATGCTACAATCGCTAAATGGAAGAAGTGAAACATTTTGACAAAGTGTACTTTTAAAACGCATGAAATATTTCGTCAAGCTCATGTCTAAGAAAAACCATGCCACACATAAATCTTAAACATACCCGTCTCTTATGATAAATCGTAAGAGGCCTTCATTCTAAAACAATAATTAGAATTCTGATTGTTTATTCAACAGTCTTGGTATAAGATTATGTGATTGAATTCAAAATTGTGATATGTGACTATCAATGCAAAAAAAGTTGCATATTAGAGATGAATTTAAACACTGGTTTAAAAATCGTCAAGCAATAGAAAAAATTTTTGATAATAGCAAAACGCATTAAAAAAATAGAAGTTTATGTGTAAACGTTCAACACTGCTTCTAAAACATAAGTAATTGTAAATTAAAAATCCCAAATATATTGCAATATGGTGCAAAAAAAGAGAGAAAAAAATAAAATACTGTGCCGGATGTCAGAAAAATTCAAAAAATTAGTTTTACCTTACTTTGGCAGTGTAATTCAACACTACAAAATTTTTTTTTTAATTTGGAATCCACAATATATATGAAATATTAAAACACCGATTTGCTCGAAAAGATAAGTAGCAATGTTAATTAATAGATAGAAATTATATTGAATCATTTATTTGGTATTGATTAATTATTATCAAGAGTAGTAAAATTTGCTAGAAACATGGTAATGATTCTACTTCTGTAAAATAAAAATCAAACTCACGAATTTTACAATTTTTGGTAGTAATTTTGTTATGCTTTATATATATATTATATATATATTCACATCGTATACATATATGTCATTTTTATTCGTATATTTATAACGTATTTATAACATTCATAAACATCAATTTTATTAGTTATCTACGTTTGCTTAATAGATATGGAGTTTATATAATAATAGTAGTTTGCATATATTGGTTTTGAAAACTGTGGCTAAAGTTTAAACTGTGTTCAGTACAAATTTAATTTTTTTGCCTTTAATAAAAATATTTTTCAAACTAGAAATGAACCATAAAATCCACTAAATTTTTCGGTAAATATATGATTTGATCTCCCCCCCCCCCCCCCCCTAACATGGGGTGGGAAAGGCCTGTCCTAGGGGTTTTTCGCCCCCCCCTTACGAATCCCATTCCCCGATTTTGTCGCCCTCCACCCGTTCCGGAGACCGGAAGAGACAACTGCTAAATCCCAGCACCCCTCCCCTACTCGGTTTCACGCTTTCGCCTGTAAAAAAAAAAAATCAGATCAAGCCACAGTCATCCATTCACAGTATAACACATGATTCACACTTCAGCTCAGCTACAAACCACTG
>JABFQD010005228.1:0-10924 GCA_022817045.1 Psix sp. ZL-2020
TGGAATTCAAATTAATTCATATATTGTATAAAAATAAAAATACAATTATAAAATACCTTTATATATTAGTATATATAGAGGTATATATTATATATTTATATAAATAAAATGAAAATAATATCGCCAGGTTACGTATGAAAAATCGAAACACACATCTATTTAGTACATTTTTTCTACGTTTCTATTTATTATGAAAATATAATACAAAACATCCTATGTTGTATTACATAGATAACAATGCTCAATTAACTTTTTTCCTTTTGTCATAACATTACCATCCAACACTATCAGAAGCATGTCAAGATAGGTAAGGTCATTTTTGTTTTTGGAGAACAGGCCCGATATACAGAGAAAGAGAGATGGATATACATAATATGTTTATATTATATATAAGTAGTGTAGATATATAGACTCAAAGGATCGTAATATTTGGCTGGTAGTTTTCTCATAACTTGTCCGTTAAAATCTTGTTTGTCGTTTAAATCTCTGTTTCTTCGTGTTTCATCTTTAACATCAAACCATGTCGGCGCGTAATGGAGTTTTGTATTACAACTAGTTACAAATAATATCAAACATATGCAAATATTGTTAATTAGAAACAAGTTAGAAGTTTAACTTTTAATCATCTAGCGTTACTATCACTTCGTGTCTTTTCTGGTTATATCATGCTACTAGATTGCTCTACGTCATCTCATTACATAGTTTTTATTATTAATAATTATTATTAGACTTAAAACTTATATATTAACTCGATCGCAATCGATATAAACGCGAACCTAAATTTCCCGTGCAATCAAGTATCGTCTTTCGCAACTCGAAACCTAAAAGTGCATTGGGTAACTCGGAAATAGGTCCTTGGCATAAAAATCTTTGTTGAAATTTAAAAAAGAAAAGAAAAAGTTTGCAATTTTTTGAGCATAAAGCAAAATAGAACGAATGTTTTGTTATGAGCATCCAATGACATAGCTATCTATTAGTCTCTACTTTAATTGATCAGTTCATCTAATGTATCACTACCTTTTAGGCAAGTTGCGCTAGGCTCGAGCCCACTCAAGATCCAACTCTCGGGACGCAAATATTTTGACGGCTCAATCGCAGTAATCGACGCCAGCTTCGAGCAAAAGCATTTTATTATCTAGGCATTATAATAGTCATCTACGAAACTGCTGAGTAGTACGATAGCACTACGATTAGAATAAGTCTAATGATAATACATCAGTGTCATTTGTGTTGTAAGTTTTGGTTAAGTACTTTGTCGCCTCACTTTCACTTTCTCCCGGTGAATCGTCGTTAATCTAATTTTTAACCTATATATTGCTCTTCGTATTGCTGTCTTTATAGCTCTACGTAGTTCATGCAAAGAATAATATCCGAGAATCCCGAAGCCAGAAGGCATTGGAATCCGTTTTTCACTCTTCAAACTAATCCTTCTAAAAATAATCCGAGATTATTAGCACTCGATTTCTTTTGCTGCGAGCTCGTATTTTACCAAATTTATCGCTAAAGATTAACCAATGAAGGTCTATCATGGATCGATTGGTTCATACAAGCTTGGAATAGAATAAGTCAGGTTAGTTTGGAACCTGGACTATAAGTACCAACTTTGGTTGGGAGTTGATCTCCTAACAAGAATCATCTTTTAAACCAAAGCTGATGTTTCGATCTGATAATAATTTTCGCTAAAGATAATTTGTCGTAGATTATAATATGCGTAAATCACGCGCTTAATAATAAGATTCAAACAATCGTAAAAAATACTATAATATTAATTCTACAAATTGATGAAATTTGCCAGTCGTTGACGGTGCTGATCACTTTTTACAAATGTCACTTCGTCAAGAACATTTCTTTGCAAACTTTTATATTTTTTTCTTCTTTGACTCTCACATTTTTGCTTTGGGAAATCATTATTTTTTCTTCTAATCAGACAAACAAATTTATAACAAACACGGATATCGTTCGACTTTCGCAAAAGTAATGAATCGCGCAGTAAGTAATGAGTATTTACAGCTCCTAATCAGTTTCTTTTTGAGCAATTTCTTCATATCACTTCAGACCACCGTCCACGACATCACGGCTTGCAAGAAAATGGATTCAATTTAGTTTTCGTTTATTATTATTATTATATAAGTATTTTATATTTACCATTATTAATTTGCTCTAATTATAATTGTTAATTAATTGCATGTTCATTATTAAAGAATATTAGTCTAAATATAATATATAATCAGCTCTAATGATCCGTATTGCAATTGCTTTTTTCAATTTGTATTTTTGCATGCATAAGTTTATTTTTTAAAGTCGATATCGCAGAATCTAAAACTGAAACAATCCCAAAGTAAGGACAAACCGTTTACAAAATTAATACTTGCTGTTTCTTTATTATTATAAATGACGGGTTTAGTTAAATCATAGATCGGCTTAGCGCCGATAAGATTTTTTTTAAATAACCTCTTGATTCTCGATATAGGTGAACTATTTATTTGTTTATTATTAGTAATATGTTATTTGCCCAATGAACCATTCAATTGATCATTGAATTTACGTTATTATTATATATTGCTATATTGCGATTGGTTCAAAAATTTGTCTCTATAATTAATTGGGATCGAAGCCACCGCGAGATTCGATCTCCCACCCTACGTTTTTATTGCTTTTGAATACCCCAGCTTTCTTGGGACATCCGATCGGAACAATATCCTGTAAATATCAGTCATCGCGGGGATAAATGGGGACTGACAGGGGCACAGATATTTCGTTTTTTCGTCATTTTTCCCTTGATTTTATAAAGTATTGCGTTTGTTAGGACTCAGGGATATCACAATACGTGTAGTATGTCAAACGACATTTACACGTGCATTAGGCTTCAACCATTTTTTCTTTTTGCATCTGGCTTTGTTATCTTTTGCCTCACTAACACGGACTTACT
Organism: Psix sp. ZL-2020; assembly: GCA_022817045.1. Taxonomy (NCBI): domain Eukaryota; kingdom Metazoa; phylum Arthropoda; class Insecta; order Hymenoptera; family Scelionidae; genus Psix; species Psix sp. ZL-2020. The sequence goes on from JABFQD010005228.1 coordinate 2,930, forward strand.
TTTTAACACATCCATTTATTAACCAACGGTCAATCAAGAACCGGTTCATTGTGTCAAACTTCAATAACATTGTGATCATTTTTATTTTCTATAAAAATTATATTACGCTATTCTGTTTGGTCTTGCAATTTTTCATATTTAGAAAGTTAATCTTCAACCAAAATTTAAATGAATTGTCTGTTGAATTTAATAAATAATAAATTTGTGTATCTAAAGACAAATGTGAACCAGTAGTTGATTTAGACCGATCTCACAAATCGCAAGTGACAACAGTGAAACGGATATCGAAACGTTAGGCACTTTTGAACGGTCAGGGTCTCGCTTCGTCGAATTTTATTTTATTGCTAATTTCGTAATCTTTTGAGGTGAAAACATCTCACATAGAAAATCAGATAAAATTTTTTCAGCATTTCGTTCCTAATCGTGGTTGTATAAGAATCGTGTGAAATATTAATCATTTTCATACATCATATGTTGCCAAATTTGTTACTTATGCAAGATTTTTCCATCCTTTGAACAGTGGTTGACATGATTTATTGACCTCAGATACAGATTTTTATTTACACATAAATGTACACAAAACAATATTTTCTCTCCTTATAATTCCTTTAGGTTCTCTATCCGTTCAACAACTTATGGTGAAAAAATTGACACTCTTATTGACTACGAAATTTCATCATTGTTTTTTTTTCACATCTGATTCATCATCAGAACAAAGTTCTGCCAATAAAATCGCAAATAAAAGTAACAACAGTTTGGGCTTGAGTTTTGTTCGACGCCCTCTGACACTCTCATCGTTCAACCCCGAACGATCAATAATGTCGGTCATGTGCCTCACACGCCTGCAATGATGCAACGAGTGAACTAAATGCGAATTCCTTTCCGCCGAATTCCAATTAAATACTTGTCCAAGAAATCGTTGCTTTTTTATTTTTCACTTTTCACATTTACTTCAAATTGCGCTTATTCGCTAGATAGTTTTTCTTGGATCGAGGTTGATGCACTGTCCGGAAGAATATATGTACATGGGGATGACGCGCATCCCAAAGTATCTTTACACCGATATTTATTGAATATTGGCCCGTCGATGAGCCCAGCTCTTGCCAGATTTATGTCTAGATTGTAAACCTACAATACGGCCGTAAATCATTCTCCCGTACGTTATTTATTTCCAAAACTACACACTACGAGAACCGTTAGTGTCTAAGGCTTTGTTACACCGCGAGTCTTCTTCCGCTTATTTACATGAGCCTCTTCATCTAATAAGTTCTACTCCGCTAATGTCTATTATCCTCCTTTCCTATTGCTAAATTAATTCTAATCACTCTTTTTGTGTCAGTGTGCGTGTTACTTTGTGATTTTCCTACGTTCTTCCTTTCTTCCTCGTGACTAGTAACCATCTTGTAATCTTGTTGTAATATAGTTTAAAGAATTCTCTTTTTGCTGCTATTTTATGTTATTAATTTAAATCGTTTCTCAACTCAGCAATGATGTTTTGCAACAGTCGCATAAATTCTGAATAACAAAATATATTTCACAGTGCGTTCCCCGTTTCAACGCGAATGTTGCAAAACAATTTTTCTCTTTCCTCTTTCCATGCAAACATTACAAGATGATTATTCAACAGACGGTGATTCGTGGCGTTTTAGCTAAAAAACTCACCCGGCTTGAATTTTGCTTGTCTCGCTAACTTTCTGTCAGTCCATTCCTCAGTCACAAATCGACTTTACGATCGACGCACGATCCTTTTACACTTTTTGTCGCGCAATCTTAATCGTCGAGCTCAAGGATTTTATTATTGTTTATTGTGAACAAATGTCCGAAATCATTAACTTTTCATTCTTCGTACTCAAAGCTGTGCTAATTTGATTTTTAGTTGGCACTTCTTATGAGTTAGCCTGTTCACCGTTGAGAAAACTATTTCACATCAGACATTTTTCACGCTGCTAATCGGTTTTGTCAAATAATTTGCTGAGATATTACAAAAGTTTAATTTTTAAAACGATAAATTTTTATTGCAAAAGCATATTATCGTTAATACATAAATTGATTGAAATGAATAGATTTAAAATTCGCTTTGAATTAGACTGAAAAATTAATGTCGTAGCTTTGACAAATTTATTGAATAAATTTGATCTTTAAACGAATTATATTAATTTGAAATGAAAACAAAACGAGTTTTTTCTTTATACGAGCTGACATTTCAAGGGATGAAACTACATGTATATAAAGCATCGCACGTCGAGCGATAAGTATCTGATACGCGCACACAAATGATAACCCACGACGGAGCCATCAGCTGCCGCTACAATTGAACACATCATTTCTAATAATATGAAACTCGGTATTAAAATTATTCCCATTTGACAAATTTTTGTTAGTTGCAAAATTAATTCGTTTTCTATACATATCACCATATTTATATAAATAGGTACTCATATCATTCGATGTATATTATACGACATACCACAACGTGAGAAATTAAAAAAGTACGTCCTCTGAAAAAGGTGCAATTACAAATGGAACGCTGCTGCTCTCTTTCGTCCAATAAAAAACTGTACATCAATCGTTGTATCACGCGATACTAATAAATCAGTCTGAATCGCGATTTACTGTCACAAAGTATCCGGATTCGGTGGTTATTGGTGTTATGTTCGTTGGATAAGTTTTGTCCGATTTTCGAATTAGCTTGGTGTCAAAAATTATAGCCTTAAATTACTTTACCCGTACTTTTTTTCGCAGCGGAGTATCTCCGTTTAAGAAAATAAAAAGCCGATGTTTTTGCTTTTTTCGTTGGATTGAGGTTCCAACGATTTCGACACGTCCATACATAATTTGCGAAATCCGGATACTTGTTTGTTTTGCTCCTTTAACTATATAATTATACTTTTTTACGTTTTGTTTTTCTTCGAAAAGATGCACCATCAATTCAATGAACTCTACATCGCATCGACAAGCGGAAGATTACAAATGAAAAACTGTTCCCTTGGCGTGAAAAATGCACTTCAGTCTATATGTATTATATGTTAAAAAGTCAAACTGCAATTTCGCGCAACAATTCTTTCCTGTATCTTTCGTGTCTTGGTTCCTCATTGTTCATTTTAAATTGAAAGTCGCGATTGGTTGGTGTTGCGTTTCATTCGGAATCGAACATTTTCTATTGCACACTAGAAAAATAAGATTCCTTCGCGGCTCCGCTTGGTTTTAGAGTCACACGCGAACGTTTTCAGGCCAGGCTTGATTGCTGAGCAATTTCCTTTTTCCGAGGAGTTTAAGTGGTGTTCGTTCGTGAAAAATTGCTGCGCACACATTAGAATTTTATATTTCAATAAATATCACCACGCGATCAAATGTAAATTTTATTTACATTTTTTACTTAATAAAAAACTTGGTGTTATTTAGATTTTGAATATTTAATCACATTTATTTTCCGACAGTTTGGAAATTCATTTTTTAACGTATCTACGTTTGGAAGAATAGGAATAACAATAACAGGGTTGAAGTGAAAATATCAAATTTAGCTACAGCTTAAAATAGTACAGTATATGTTCATTTTTATAATTTGAATGCATAGAATAATTATGTAATAAAGTTATTATAAATGAATATATATTTGGTTTCACTTGACTAAATTTAATATAAATTTTCATATTAAGCTTCTATTCATTCTTGAACTATTTTAATTCATTTGTATTAAAATAATTTGATGTTATTATTCAATTTCATCAATCGAATTTTATGAAATACATTAAATGATTTATTTATTAGTTCATCACGATTGAATCAGTTTGTTGAAGAAATGATTAAATGAAAAACGTTTTTAATATTTTGAAATCATTTTCAGATATTATAAAAGTATAAACTGATTATAAAAAATAATTCTTTTTATCTATAAATATCTTTTAAGGGTGACTGAAATAACTATTATCATACATACAATTATGTTAAAATCATAAGTTGATATTGAATCTATTCATTTTTTTAATCAAAATTAAATTAATATTGATAGTATTTGATAAAACCAAATCAATTTCGTATTCACGTTTCCAGATAGCCTAAAATCGCAATATTCAGATCAAAATTTTACCTAAAATTCATTTGTGCAAAGTTTAATCAAATCTATTTTCATAATAAATTGTAACTGAACGAAATTGTTTATAACTAAGCCAATATTTAATTCAGATGTTATTTGATATTTTTGCTCCAATCTTAACTAGTGTAGATAGATATTTTAAAGAAGTCTTAATCTTATAGTAACTATTTATCAGATAAGTTGAACAACGTCGCAACATTCAAGCTTGGCCTAAAAACTTTTCGTCTCTTGCGTAATGAGATAGGACAAAAGAGGACACACACGCCTTAATAGAATAGCAGGGGCAAGTCGCGAGATGAGATGCAAGGCCAGAAAGGAAGCTTAGTAGACGTGGTGCAGGTCGCTCTAATCGGATATAATAATGCTTATCGAAGAACATGAACGCGAGATAGATATAGTTAGAGAATTAGAAAGATAGAGTTAGGAATAACATCGCTATAGTAGTTACACTGAATGAGATTTACGTAGGGTACAAGATAAAGATAGTATATAGACATATGAGTAGAGAAAGTCTGTACGACTACGAGAAACTGAAGCTTATAAGACGCGAGAGAACACGTATATGTCGTGTTGAGCATATGACTCAGGAATATTCACGGGCATCCGCGAATTCATTCATCGTTTCATCTTTACCTATCATATTAATTACTCTATACATATTTTTATTTTAAAAAAGAAAGACTTCAGCTTTGCTAGAGATAGATATATAGATTTGGATGGCATTATCAAGACAGAATCAAATAGAAGAAGCGCTGCGAGGCTTCTTTTATCGAAAATGAAATTTGCGCTGACCTTTTTTTAGATAAATTTTTTCTTAAGAATGTGAAAGATGGGAGAAGTCAAGGAGACTCTGAGCCAAAAATGTTTAAATCATTGTTTTCTCATAATAAATGTTGTTATTAAATATCTTTATGATATCTTTAAATTTTTCTATAAATAAATTTGTGATTTATTAATTTAATGAGCAAAAATGGGAACAAGACTTTTTTAAATAAATCAATACTTTACATTTATAAAAAAACCTTTATAAAAAGTTTAAGTTAAAGTTTAAAGCTATTTGATGAAAACATGTCTGAGCCAAACTTTTTAATTAAAAAAAAATGAATCTTTTGAAGATTTGGTCCTTCAAAATTCTACGTTCTTTATGTCGTATTATATATATATATATTTATTAAATATCGAAATGTTTACACTCAAAATTAATTGATAAATTTATAAATATTTTTATCTTGTTGAATGTTGTTACTTGGCACTATTAAAATGAAAAATGAAAGAAACATAATTTTTATTTTTGAAAAGAGATTAATAGGTTATTTGGTAGAAGAAATTGTTCAAAACTTAATCTTAAACAATGATTTTTGGCTGAAAGTCTCTTATAAAGAAGGTAGTAATAGTAATCAAAAAAGCATTGCTGTATTTACAAACGGTACCTTCTTTAAGGCTACGATCCTGTTATGGATCGACAGGCTTTTCGCTCAACAAAAATATCATCAAATTGAACCTTTCTCCCCTTTCAATACACAATTGTTCTTCACGCCATACTTAAATAACACGTGTGTCTATTGCTGAGACATCTAAAAAACATATTACTTAATCATTGAGTTATGATTTTGTCTAAAATGAAATTCCAATGACATTTTAAATATTAGCTAAATATAATAATATCCACATTTGGAATAGAATATCAATGATCTGCAAGGGGAAAAAGGATGAATTGATTTCGTTTTATTACTTCTTCTTTACTGGTTTAACTCTTTTTCATCTATTTTTACTTTGTACACATTTGGTTTAAGCACCTCTAGTTAATATCGAATTTGAATAAATAATTATCTTTGCCAAATTCATAATGTCACTTGAAAAAAGCCACTTAGATACACTCTATAGGTTTGCTAAAAAAATAAATGCAAGCATCACAATGAGCGATGCAGTAGCTGTTTCTGATTTGCGCAAACGCATATAAAATTGCTCCCATCTCAAAACTTGTTCTGAGTTTTATCCATTAAATTTTTTATATTCTTTCTCTTTTTTGTTTTCTTTTAAAATTAAATACAACGAATGACTCACATTACAAAAACAAAAATTTGATTCTCACTTATGTCGTTGTATCGAATCGTTGTTTTAGCGCAATTATAGTGAATATCTCAAAAACAATAAGGATGAAAATCAGTGATAATGAAAATGCTTTTAATATGAAGTAAATATAATGCAATTACTAGTTTTTTGTTAATAGCTTTCATTAAATATACGCGCCTCATACATAGAACTTTTTGTATTAAATATATATATATTTATATTTTATTTATATCAAACTCCATTTCGATGACTGTATAACTACTATAATTATTTGTTTACTCTTATATGCATTTCAATATTGCTAACCATTATGTTATTGCTTTACAGCTGAGAGATCGCCTAGTTTCAAATCGGTTAACCTCTTCCGTTTTACACGATATTATATTCGTCATTAAAACTCGTTAAACTCATTTTTAATGTATCATTTTATGTGGTGTCTAAAATTTAAGTTAATAGCAAATGAACAAGTCATTCACTATGAGCGATATCAAAATAATTATGAAATTAGCCTAATGAAAATTAAAATTTATACAAATATTTTCAAAGCAATATATTGTGGATTAAATTATTTAAATAATTGAAAGTATATGAGTTATTGTAGTGCTCCAAATTATTTGCATTATTTACAATTTGCCAAAAATATATCGCTATTTCAATGAAATATTGTATTAAATTATTTAAATATGTTGAATTTCCCACATTTAAAATCGTTAAATTATACCACTATAAATCTATTTTATTATATTCAATAAAGGTATGATTAGATTTGGTATTAAAAGTTTTATTTAAATAGAACATTTTGTGACGTATTTAGCTAAAAATGTTAAATTATAGAATTAGTGGAGCATTACTTTTTTGTAATTTCTGTTGCTTTTTTCAATAAAAGATATTTTTACATTTCGAATTTTTCTCTATATTTGTAAAACGCGCATTTTCATTTATACCTTTCTTCATTTTCAAAATGAAATTTTGTTAATAAATCAGTTTCCTTGTTATAAAACGCACAATTGTTACTCCCTCTTCATTAATGTTACAAAAAGGGTTCTTAGGATGTTTCCGTAAAGTTTAGTTGCGTTCGGCGGTTATTATAAAACTACATGACGCACGTTTCGATGGTCACATATGGATTAATCTTTAATCATTTGTATTTTTCATTTGTATTTGAAGTATTTTTCTTCATTTGCTTAAGTTTCGATTGAACGCTGGCCAAAAATCAAGCTAAGCGTAAAAATAAGCCTAATTATTTTTGCACAATTGCCATCGAAACGCAGAAGCGTCTATAATATTGATCTACACTACGGATATTACAAACGACGATCGATCTCAGCCAGAGCTACCTTTGTCGATGCTGCATGAATGACGGTCAGAATGATTAATGAATATGACGATAACGGTGACGTAATCAGGATGCCTTTCGATGTTTCTTCGCGTCTATATTTATAATACATAATTTAATTCGTTGTGTCGAAACATTGCTTTGACCATACGCGCTATCGCCTCATGTTATTTTTTTGCTAAAAATATTTACGCGTAGAATATTTGAATTATTGCACGTGTCTCTATTCAACAATTTGTTAACAGTTATTTTTGCATTTGGTACTGTCGTTTTTTTTAGTTCACCCTCTGATGCTTAAACCTTGAATGTAAAAGACCTCTACAGGATCGACGTTCGATGAACTATGTGACTCCTGTTTATCAGTAGCTAATTTTGTTTTCATCAAACGAAACGCAACAAAATTAGATTGACAAGTGGCTCAACGAACAAACGCGTAACTAGAAATATATATTCATATGTATGCATGTATAAGTATATATGTATATATGTATAT